>PVIJ01001985.1:48387-176318 GCA_004024925.1 Scalopus aquaticus
TATTGTAAACAGTGCTGCAATAAACATGCGGGTGCATGTATCCTTTCGGATTAGTGTTTTTGTGTCTTTTGGGTATATTCCCAGTAGTGGTATTGCTGGGTCATATGGAAGTTCCATTTCTAGCAGTTTGAGGAAACGCCATACAGCTTTCCATAGTGGTTGGATCAATTTGCATTCCCACCAGCAGTGTAGTAGACTAGTTTCATTCTTTTGCATGTGGCTATCCACTTTTCCCAGCACCATTTATTGAGAGGCTTTCTTTGTTCCAGTGCATGTTCTTTGCTCTTTGTCATATGTTAGTTGTCTATAGATGTGTGGCTTTATTTCCAGGCTCTCATTTCTATTAGATTGGTCTTGGGGGGGGGGGGAGAAATCCCATACTGTGAAAGATAAACAAGGATGTTCAAAAAATAATTTTTAAAGTAGCCATTCATTTTCTATGTAAGAAAATAAGAGGAAAAAATAATGAAATCAAGATCAAAAAGTCAATTCAAAATATCTATGAGACTAAGAGCTGGTTATTTGAAAATACTACAAAATAGATAAACCTTTAGTGAGGTTCACAAAGAAAATATAAAAACACACAAAAAAATAGAATCAGGAACAAAAGATAAGTTACAACGGATACTATAGAAATAGAGCAGATCACAAGAGAGTATTATGAACAATTAATATGGTGAGGAATTGGACAACATAGAGGAAATGGTCACTTTCTAAGAAACATCCCATGACTGAATCAGGAATAAATAGAAAGCTTGAACAGACTCATCACGGATAATGAAATTAAAAGAGTGATCAAAATCGTACCCAAAGAACACAAAATCCCAGAATCAGGTATCTTCACTAGTAAACTTTATCAAGTATTCAAGGAAGAATTAATGCCTAATCATACTTAACTCTTTTATAAAATTGACAAGGAAGGAAAGTGTCCAACATATTCTAAGTAAAATCCTTTTACCTTTAATACAACTGGCATGCCCTTAGTTTCACCTTTTGCTTTGGATGGTTAAACTCTTCTTCATGGACAGTAACTGGTAAGTTTGTTATGGAGACAGGCAGTTTTATGTTTGAGGAAAACTCGCCATGAAATTTACTGGTAGAATGATGAATGAAATTCCTTCATTTCTGGAATCATTCTAAACTTGATTTGTAATAATGTGCTCATTTTCTCCAATTCATTTGCCTTGATTTGTCCAAATAAGATAACTCTTGTTTGAAGGCAAAAAGCATATTATAAGTGAAGCAAACCTAATATACAAAACACCTCAAACAACTAAAAGAAGAAATTCCTACAAGATCAGGCATAAATTACTCATTCTCCCACTTCCTGGGATCTTCACAATAATTGAGAATATCCAATACTCACATTTAGTTTGCAAACTATACTCATAACATGATTGCTTCTGATTCCTTCTTAACCACATTTTGGGCAGTTTTAAGTTTTGATTGTATTTACAAGATAATAAGGCATCTGTAAAGCAATGGAAATGCTTTATCATTCAGTTGAATTAACTTCATGATCTGCAATGTCTGGATGACTGAAAATAGCTGGTTGATTGAATTTAACACAATCAATAAAATATGCTTATAGTCAATAATATTAATCAGTGAACTCATGCCTTGGAAATTTAAGCTTGAACCCAATATTAGTCAGATAAATGTTGCCTGTCTGGCGAGTTAAATGAAAGCATATATGATTTAATGGATGAATGGAAGGATAGATAGATAAATGGATAGAAGGAGAAATATTCTGTCAGTGCATATTTTGTAAATAAAATTTAATGTTTAAAACATTAATAATGTCACCACATTGTTCATTTTCTGTAATTCATATCATTTTGTATTCATATCAGTTTGAATCACTTTTACCCATTAGTACTTCATTTATTCAGTTTTTAGCAACTTCCATTAAATTAACTTGCCAAGTAGTGATACTCAGTACTTTAAACAATGTTAGATTTCCAAGATGAGACTAGCAAGTTTCCACACACATATGAGTTAAAATAACAGAAATTAATTTTCTCAAAGTTACAGAGCTCACGAGCCCAAAATCAGTGACAGCAGCACTACCACACTGTTCCAAATTTTGGGGGAGAATCCATTCCATACCTTTCTCCTAGCTATTTTTGGCTGCTAGCAAATTTTGACATTTCATTATAACTTGCATATTACTCTGATCTCTGCATCCATCTTTATATGGCTTTTATTGTATATCTTTATCTTCTGTCTGTCTTGTAAAGATACTTATCATTGGATTTAGTAACTATCTAGATAACCCAGGATGATATCCTCATGTCAAAATTCTTAACTTAATTGCAAGTGCAATGAATCATTTTCCAAACAGGTTTTGAATATTAGGACATGGATATATCTTTTGGGGGCTCACTATTCAACACACTTCAAACACTAAAACATTTTTAAACAGGTTGTTTCTAAAGATTGATATATATCTGTCTTATTAATTAGAGTATACTTAATATAAAGGAATAATGTACTAATGGCTCAAGTCCTGTCTCTCTAGTTTGTAGCTACAGTGAAACTCTCATGAGATGTAGGACTATTTTCCCCTATACTGTGTTTCTGGACTAATATTACTTCTTTAGTTTTTGTGTTAGTGTTTCTATATCTTCTCTTTTTGTCAACTATAATTTCTGCTTACATTTTATTATTACTTACAATGTAGGAGCCATCTGATTTAGATTTATCTTGGTGTTGTAAAACAACAATATGAATAATATGAAATTTAAGTTCAACAATGTATTTATACAAGTTATATATGAAGAGATATGATATGACAGCAATTCATGTTTAAGATATAACTTTTGTTGTATATGATAACCCCACAATATAAGGTAGCTATAAAAAAAACTAGCAAAAATCTTTAATATATTAAGAATTGTGTTTTTCAGAAGTAAGAAGATGTTATTCTTTCTCAAATGCACATCGGTCAGATGAGTTTTAGATGTCACATTAATAAATTCAAGTACCCAGTAGAGGGTGTTCAACATAGTAGGATGTTAAAAATCAAAACTTGTGAAGAATATGTGATGAAACAAAACATGAGTATCATGAGAAATGAAAACTTTGAGGCCGGAAAGGAGAGGGAAGCATACAATTGTCTTTGGATAGAAAAATGACTATCAGGCCTCCCTGCTGGCACAATGGGTTAAGTTGCAGCATTATGAAGCTATGCAGAGCTACTGCAGCACAAGTTCGATACCCAGCCAGGGAGCTTCCCACACGGCAGAGCAGCCCTTTCCTGTCTTGCCCGCTGCTCCCCTCAGCAGTGTATTTTAGTCTATCTGCCTGTTTTGCTTCCCATTCTGTCTCTGGTGAATCCTCTCACCCCCTCCCCCCAACCTCTGGCCTACACACCAGCTTGTATGCATAAATAAATCTTTAAAAAAATGACTATCATGTTTCAGAGTAAAAGAACATAATTCTTTATTGTAAAAAAAATGAAGAAATAGGGCAATAGGTGGCAGTTAAGTAGAAGTGAATTTCCATTTATAATATAAATATGCTAAATGAAAAAATCTAACAGATCATTTTAAAGATCTAATTGGTTTTATTAAATAATTCATGAATCATGCAGCCTCCTATCTAACAAATAGAAAGGGACTGCAGGAAATTGTACAAAATTGAAGGTTTTTATAGTCAAGAAGAGGGTAAGGCTTCACATAAAGCCATCTTCAGTTAAAGGAAGGCAGGAGGGGTTTATGTTACCAATCACCTCCTTGAGTGCTAACCAGAAAAATCAGGCTTGGCTGATTTAAAATTCCATATTTGGGAGAATCTGAAAGTGGAGTTAGACTAGATATTAAATCTTGGTGGGCCTGGCATAAAAGACTTAATTTTGGGTCTGTTTTTTGTTTATTTGTTTGTTTTAACAGAACTTATGAGTAGTTCTCTAAAAGTGATACAGACTGCTTGTGAAAGTAGAATTTCCCCACCACTGAAGAGGATTAAACTGAGAATGACTCATTTTCTCTATGAAATTGAAGATAAGCTAAAGAAAGTTTCTCACTATGGAAAATATATATCTATACATGGAATGTCGTGTCTGTGGAGATTCTTGGTTGATAGGGTAACCTGTGATCAAGGTGAAATATGTATCTAAATGCCACAGACAGGACTCTGAGGCTATGGTCATTGACTTTCTGACTTTCATTTTTTTAAGTAATAGTTTGTTTATTTATTTATTTATATTTTACATCATTGTTCATTTTTTGGGCAATGTTTGCTTTCTTTTCTCAGGTATAGTCCACATAGAATTCCCACCACCAACTCACCCGTGCACCATCATCAGAGTCCCTTGTGCTCTTCCTACCCTTGTTTTGATTTCTCTCCCTCCCCCTCTTCTGCAGAGTGTCTCTGAATTATTGTTTTTGTTTATTTTTGTTTTTTTGTTGTTTTGTTTTTTATTGCTATTGTTTTTTTCCTTGATGCCTTATTTGGTTTCCCTATCTTCCTTCTATAAATGACTTTCTGACATTCTAATGCGCATGCCTCTTTTTTCTGTATTTAGTTTACTTTTCCTGTGTGTTGGAACACACACACACACACACACACACACACACACACAGGTATGTGCCTTAAGTAACTAAAGGCTCCCATTTGTAAACTTCAGGGAATAAGAAGACACTGAGACTTGACTTAGATATTATTCTCAACCTAATTAATCTAATTCTATTTTTTAAAGATTTATTTATTTATACATACAAGCTGGGGTACAGGCCAGAGGCGTGGGGTGGCAAGAGGGTTCACTAGAGACAGAGTGGGGGGCAGAACAGGCAGATCAGAAATACACTGCTGAGGGGAGCAGCGGGCGAGGCAGGAGAGGTCTGCCGCACCATATGGGATCCTCCCCGGCTGGGCGTCGAACTCGCATCGTGTGCTGCTGACAGCTCCACAGTGCAGCGCTCAACCGCTCTGCCACCAGGGATTCTATTTTTTTAATTTTTATTTATTTTGCATAGAAGAACTGTGGTGTAGGCCAAAGGTGTGGGGCGTGAGATGACTCATCAGAGACAGAATGGGGAGCAGAACAGGCAGATCTACTGAAATACACTGCTAAGGGGAGCAGCGGGCGAGACAGGAGAGGTCTGCTGCGCCTTGTGGGAAACCCCCTGGCTGGGCATGGAACTCAGGCCATAACATTGATAGTGCTGAGACTTCACCCCTAGGCCACCAGGGAGGCCCAATGTAGTTCTATTTTTTTCTATCTATTGACTATATGGCTTCTGATAATTTTCCAATCGCTTTTGGATTTTAATTCCCCTTCCCATGAGAAAAGAATACTTGCCTTCCTTTTTTGTTGAGGAGAGAGAGAGCACAAAAAAGAAGGGCAAGTCATTAGTAATGAGTTCACTACAGCATGAGTAAGAGTAAATTTTGGCAGTTAAATTTTTTTTTCAAAAGATGTATCCATTGGAATTCAAAGGTATTTTATTTTCCCTGAAGCCAGAAATACTCTCCAGAGACAAATGAAATATGTTGGGGAATGGAAAAGAAACCCATCTTAGAAGTATTGCCTACATGGCATTTTAGTCAGTCAGGAACATATGAATAGATTTTCTGTTAAGTAACTCCTATAAATGAGAATAATTGCATTGACATTCAGGGAAGAATTCCATGGACCTGAAACAATGACAGATTTGTTAAACAAAAACAAGCAAAAAACCCCACCATAGATCCTGAGCTTTCAGAAGAACCATAGAATACAGCTACTGGTTCCCTCTGCTGGCAAGCTGCAAAGGGTTGACTAAGAAATGGTGTTTGGATGGTGGGGGTGATGTGGTAACACACATCTGAGGACGTGTGAACCTATTCCCCTAAATCATATACAGTGTTGTAAGCCAACATTATCTCAATAAATAAAAAAGAAATTGTGGCAAGTGATGCCTAATCTAAGAGTTTTGGCAATAAAGTCTTACTAAATCTCTGCAAATAATCATGAGGATGACAGGTGATATTTTTCAGGAGCTTTGAGTAACTGAAGATCTACTTATGTTAAACATTGAAACATAATCCCCCTCACATCTAGCTAATTCTGATTTGAGGTAGGCATATTTGAAACAAATTAACAAACAAAAAGAAAGCTAACAACTTCAAACTTCACCTTACTGACTATAGAGAGTTAATGATATTAGAGTTTAATTTCAGTGTTGAAATTGTAATCTGATTATATTACTGAAGAAATGTTACAGAGAAAAGCTAAACTTGTATTAAAGGCAAACAAGGTGATACCCATAAATTTTCTAATTTCTTTGAGATCCCACAAAGAATGTGGGGCTCAGTTAACGAAAGGACATGAAGAGTAATGGATCCCAGGTTTCTCACCCATCATGACAAGATCAAGAAGACATGTTAATTGTGTCCTATATGTTTTAAAACAATTGAGTTGATACTCTGAAGGGATCATTATTTCTGGAATCTAGTAAGTATCCATGAATAGTTGAAGACATGCTGTGACATATTTACTCAGAAACAACTGAGAAATAAATGCTTGTCTTACATTTTTTTCAAGTCCCCCTAGAAAATGGGCCTCAAACTTAGTCATGTAGTCACTTAGTAATTTCTCTCTTAAGTAATTATCAATAAATTATTGTTTTCACCCTTCACTTCATACAGCACTCAAAGGCTACTATGTAAGATTAGAATTAGTAAATTTGGGGATTTTTGTCAATATTCCTAGGTCAATTATCAATTTATCTATCAATTTATCAATTTATCTATCAATTTATAGATAAGTCCATTAAAGAGAAGCAAGTATATCTTGGTTTTCCTTAGATGTAATAGAGATTTGCTGCTGGTGTGTGTGTGTGTGTGTGTGTGTGTGTGTGTGTGTGTGTGCTTGCGCACATAATTGTTCCTTATCTCATATGGTCTTGTGAGATATGGGACATATTACTATCATCATTTCACAGTGAAAAAAGAGTTGGAATTAAGGTCCTAGGAAGTAAAGCCTCCCTAAGTCACTGCTAATAACTGGGTAAACCATGATTTAGAGCAAATTCTTAACTGCAATGCCACTGTTCTTTTGATTCGCTCTTATGACCTACTACAAAAGTCTCCTTGCACTATCAAAGAAGCTAGGAGACCACACTATAAAAAGATGATGGTCAAAAGTATTGTGTCTTTGTAGAAATAGGTAGGTAGCTGATGTCTGCTGTTAATAGCATTTACTTATAGCTCTGAGTACTCAGCACCTCCCTTTTAAATCGAAGGAAATGTAGTAGTCCAGAAACTGAGTCTGAAGAAAAATTTGAAGGTGACCCTCATAGTCCCAATTGCTTTTTGAAAAATGCAAAGCGTTATCATTTGTCACTGCTGGAGGAGGCTGGAGTTAGCACACACCCTTTACAAACTGGTTTCTCTATGTCTCATCTTATAATCACTTAAGCAACCGTTTCCATCGACACCCACTCTTCAGTTTCTCATCTTAACCACATTCAACGAGAATGCAGGCCTCGGTTGCAGCATCTGTGAACTGTTTTACCATGTGTCTAACAGGCATACTTATCTAGTTTCCTGTATATGTAGGGAGGAGGAGGGAAGGGGTTTGAAAACAGTAATTAAACACCTGAAATACTCCTTAGAAGCTTCAAAGATGAAGAAACACATTTTGATCTATATGCAACAAGACCAGAAAGGAAAGGCGGGACATTTTTCTGTCCTTTGCCTTTGGATGTGGGGGTGGGATAACATGGGTGGTTGCACAAGTGCAAAATGAAAGCACAAGCTTTTCTTCTCTGTCTCAAAACAGAGCTGTGGGTCCCTGGGGAACCATAGAGGAAGGTGAAGAAGTGTGAAAGTCTTTATAGGCACTGAGGAAATCTAAAAATAAGCTAATAACATTCATAGCCAGGATGCTGTGTTTAATTTTGAAGTCATTCTAACAACAAAGAAAATAATTAAATTCTGTTTAAAAACACTTCCCAGCAATTCCACTCTTAGATATCAATGTGAAGGATTTAAAAAAAAAAACATGCTAATTTGAAGGGATGTATTCTCTCTTATGTTCATTGCAGCACTATTTACAATAACTAAGTTATTAAAGCAATCTAAATACACAATGGCAGATGAGTAGATAAAGGTGTGGGATATATACACAATGGAATGCTACATAGCTATGTAAAAAACATGAACTCTTGCTATGTTATTACAACATGGATGGAACTGGAGAGGATTATGCTAAGCAAAATAAGTTAGAAGGAGAAAGAAAAATAGCAGATGATTTTATTCGTATGGAGAATATAAAGAAACAAAGCAAAAAAACAGACAAAACCAAACCAAACCAAATCATTGAAATCTGACTACTACCAGCAAGGAGAGTGGGGTTGGGAAACAAAGGGGGGTAGGGGGGGACCGGATTATGGTAAACAATTTTGGCTATTTTGTTGCCTGCTGAAAATCTGGGAAAAGAAGATTGTAGTAGAATTTTCCATAGAGAAAAAATAAGGATAAGAAACTTCTTAAAATGTTTCTCTTTTTTTTAAAAAAAAATAAATAGTATGTTATCTTTACTTCTTTATATTCCTTCCACAAATGAGTCAGGCCTTGCATTTTCTGATTTACTTCAAGATCTGTCCATATTGTCAGAGAAGGCACGATTTCATGCTTTTTAATAATGGAATAGTATTCTAATGAGTATATATACCACAATTTCTTTTTAAAATTATTTTTTTATTTTTTGTTAATTGATTAAATTTTTTTTATTTTCTTACGTTGTTGTTCATGTTTGTACAATATTTGATTTCTCCCCTCAGTTGTAGTCCCCATAAGTCACCCACCACCACATCATCCATATACCACAATTTCTTTATCCAACTGTCTGTCAATGGGTTGAATACATATCTTGGCAAATATGAATAATGCTGCTATGAACATATGGTTAACATATATCTTTTTGAATTAGTGCTTTCTCATTCTTTGTATAAATGAGGAATGGTATTGTTGCATCATATGACATTTCTATTTTGAGGTTTTTAAGGAAACTGCACCATTTGGTGGTAAGTGAGTGAATCATGTGCGCAGGTGTGAAGCTATTCCCCCAATATTATATCTTGTAAATCAATAAAATTTTATTAAAAATAAATAAATAAATAAATAGTAAGTTTGGTAATTGGCTTAATTTCAGGTATAGACATACTAAAAGAATGAACATGCATACACATGTGCAAACACACAATTTTATATGAAGCCTTTGTGTAAACCTGGTACATACAGCTTGCTAGTGTGTCCACATCCCACTTGAATATAACACATATATCAACCTCAAAGAGTACTTTGAAGCTTTATGCAAATAACCAGGGAAATAGTTTGGACTAATATAAAACTTGGTCACAAAAAAAACATGATGAGGAATTCTGTGTTTTAAAATAGTGATAACAAGCACTTCTTTGAGTTCATACAATCATCATAGCGACTCTATGGTATAGATTCTATTATTGCATTGTATTGATGATAAAACTAAGGTAAAGAAATATGAAATGACTTGCCAAAAGTTACATTGTTAGCTAAGTGGTCAGGCCAGGGTTTGACTTTAAGCAGTCTGCTACCAAATAACACAGACTTATAATAAAAATTATATTTAGCAAGTGGAAGGAACTGCTAGGAGTCCAGTAGGAAAAAGTAGGTACTCACCACCCCCAGTCTTTTCCTCTACCACGCATCTATATCTTTTTTTCAATTGCTGTTCTATGATAGTGGGTGGGTGGGCAGGTGGTAATTTATGTGGTAGATGTATTTTAGCTGGGGAAGGATGTGTGGCTTGAAACTAAGCTCTATTCGATGAGAAAATGAACTTTTTATAATGAACACAGAGCAGAGACTCTTCCTCTCCCTTAACCCCTTACTGTTAAAATAGTGCATGCTCTAGATCTTGCCTAGGTTGTATTTCCTTCAAAAAAGATAAAACAATCATTTTCAGGATCATTTTTGGACAACTATATTTCAACCAAACCTTTAAGGTTCTTTTTACCTTGGTTATTTTTTTTCTAGTTCAAGAAGAAAATTTGGTATCCCAAAACCTTCTGTTATAATTTTCTGGAAATTGGTACATACTATAAAATTTATCTACCTGAGCAAGCTAGTTGGTACATTACCTTTTGAGGTAGACAGATTAAAGCACTGTTTTTATTGCCAGGTGTTTTTTTTTAAATTGTTCTCTTCTTTAAAGAATTTTCCCCAGCTAATTGAATCTACAAATGGACATACACACTTGCAAGACTATTAAAAGCAAAAGGTTGTCATCTTAAGATTCCTCTTCCAGAGATATTTATTCTCTCTGAGCCATTCTCTCTAAGCCATTCTCTCTAAGCCATTGGAACAGTTTGAACTAAGCACACCATTGCTTTCCTTTGACTACCTATCTACACAAATATAGTAGAGTCAGATTAGACAAATAAACTGCAATACTCTAAAATAGGCAACTCTGATAATCCTCTCATTTACATTACAAACAAATATTATATAAAGTAGTTAGATTAAGCTGGATTTATATAAAGGCTAAATTATTATTTTATTATCATTTATTTCTTGTTTATACTGTTTTATTGCAGTGCAATAACTGAGAAACTATTGAAGCACTTCTTGTTTTTATATATTCATGGGATTTGAATTGGGACCAACAAGAGGAGGAAGGAGAGATAATTTTGAAGGTAGTATGATCTAGCTGTTGAATAAACATAAGAGATCAATAAAAGGTACAACTAAGTCAATAGAGTTGGTCCATGGTTTCAGGATAAGGGGCAAAGGAACATCTCTAGAATTAATAAGGCAAAATCTTTTCATATTTTTGTGGGTACAGGCTGGCTCCTACTTATGTGTGCTAAGGTTTAGTAGACAAGTGTTAACCTTGATTAAAAAGATTTTAAGCAACTGGCTCTTAAGAATAATTGCCTTGAATCAATAAAATGCAAAAATGGACACAAAGATATTTATTGAGTAGTTTAAATTTCCTAGATAGAGTTTTTAGAATATTTATTGAAAAAGTTGGTGACCACATGAGGTCTTTTTTATGTATATGTAGCTTCATTCTGTACTACTCAAAAGACTCAGTTAAGTACTATAATTAATATATACAAATTCTTATAAAATGTGACATAATTTGGAAAAAAAATTTAAATATAAAGATGAACTACCTTCTTTAATTAATTCCATATAACTAGACTTTTGTTTCACAACATTCATAAAAATTAACTTAAAATGGATTAAAGACTTGGATGTAAGATCTGAGACCATAAAATACATAGAAAACATAGGCAAAACATTCCAAGACATTGGCTTCAGTGGTCTCTTTGGGGATTTAACTACCATGGAAGGGAAACTAAAAAAAAAATAAACAAATGGGACTACATCTCATGAGATCTTTGAATGCAAAATAATGTAATAAAGTTGAGTTACATAAGCAACAAGATATGTAGTTATTTAAATATTATATCATCAACTATTTAAACATGAAGCAGAATTATTACAAATATTATAATTAAATATTGTGGCATAAAAATGGTTAGAAGTTTGAAAATTAAGTAAAAATAATAAGGTGCTTACTAGTGCAAAAGAATTTCAACAAGTGCTAATAAGTTGCATTTGAGGATTAATAGTGATATGAAACACACATACTTTTCTAATTAAGAAAAGCTACAAAATCCCTGGATGCTCCACTTATTAAACTTACACAAGAGGAAGTTAGGCATTTTTTATGAGTGCTTCATATTCTCAGAAATTAGCCACTTTTGCTAATAAAATATGACCTATCTCAGCTGCACAGACCATGTAGATGTTTCACCTTAATTTGAGGGATTCCATGTAGTTGTATTTCAGTCACACTTAGGAAAGGAATGGGAACTAGCTAACATTGAAAGATTGATTCAATTCAGGAATTAAGTCAGAAAAAGAAGTCAGAGAAATGAGAGGAGAAAGGGGAAGGGGTAAAGTGTATAAAGTGGGAAGGGAACTTGAGACCTTGTCAACAGAGCTAGTCAGATTTTCCCTAAGTTCTCATATGAATAGGTTGCTATTTTGAGATCCCCACCACTGGGCCCAACAAAAAGCTACTACGGAAGTATTGTAAAACATAAATAAAAAACATACTGCATATGTACACATACGGAAATTCATGGATTTACAAATCAATTGAAACCATTTTGGTCCTGTTGGAAATGACTGTGTCTTTGGACTATTCATTAGTCATGTCAGCATTTATTTCCTTCCCTGGGCCACCTATTTTCACTAAAACTTGTAACACAGGGCAGCAGAACAGCTTCCTCTAGTGTGCTCAGATCCCAGGATAGGTTATATGGAACCTATCCTATGGAACTATGCATACTTTCAAAGAGATACCTGAACCTTAAAGAAAACTCAAGCTCGTACTCTAAAACTCTTTATCACTGTTACTTCCAGTGACAACCAAATCTAGATAGAACTGATTACCTCAAAAAAGGTTGAAATACCTTGGTTCTAAAATTATGCTGCCTTCTGCCACTAATATGCAATGTGGGTCCCTATTAGTTGTCAATTTCCTGTCTGCTTTGTTTACCTTTCTAGGTTGTCTGAGACTCAAGAAGTTATTAGAAATGTAGGTAACTGTAATGCATCTTTAATTTGCAGATTTAGCTTCTTATTTTGGTTTTATTCTGATCATTGTCATTCATTATATACACATACCACAATAGTAGAGAATCTATACCTCAACTCTTTTTTTTAATTCATTTTTTAAATTGGAGACTGAGCGGGAGAGAGGGAGGGAGAAGGATTAAAACAGGGACAAAATAAGCACAAGAGACAATGGTGATTGTTCGCGGGTGACTTGGTGGTGGGAATTTTATGAGGGTTACACCTGAGAGGACAAAGCAAGCTGTACAAAAAATGAATAATGATGTAAAATATATATAGAGAGAAATTATAAAACAACCATGAAGCCCAAAATTCTAGGTTGTCATTTGAGGTTTATTTTGATAACGAAAATTTATGATGAAATGAGAGTTTATGAGTTATCTGTTTTGCTATTCTTGAAAAATGCATATGTGTTTATATACTTGTCATAATAATTGCCAAGAAAATCAATGTCAATGTGTGGTAAGACAGTCTTTTATCAAGTAGATGTTCTTACTGAAGATGACCTGATCAATGCTGATGTTTTTGAAGTAAATTAGCACTCAATGAACACCCAGCACTAAAAAACTACCTTGAGTGGAGTTCTAAGGAGGTGGAGAAAAAAAATAATTTCATAATTTAACTATCTTTTTAGTGACCATTGATGAAATCACAGAATACAAGGGCTGACAGCAAACTTGAGATTATCTGATCCTGTTTTTTCAAATTTCAAGTTTTTTGACTTCTTGCATGATTTTTCCACACCTGTTTATCACCATTTGCTATGTACAATAGTGTGCATATCTACTCAAATTTGATTTTATTTAAAATTATTTAGCTTCTTTTAAAGAATATCAGAAAAATATGGCATATATATGTTTGTGTACACACAGTCACACACATAATGTAATACTACTCAGTTATATAAAAGGATGAAATCCCGTCATTTTCAACAAGATCAATGGAACTGGAGAAGATAATGCTAAGTGAAATAAGTCAGAAGGAGAAAGAAAATACCTGATGGTCCCACTTATATGTGGAATATAAAGAAATACAATAAAGGATCAGTCAAAACCAAACATAATAAACTCTTAACATCTGAATGCAAAACTGAGGCAACCAGAGGGGAAGGGTGCTGGGGAGGGAGTGGGAGAAGGAAATAGCCCAATGGAACATGGTAGAAGATTGTTGGGGCACAGATTGTGGGTAGTATGTGAAATTATACATCTGTAAAAATTTGAACCTATAACCTTTGGAGCAGTTACAAAGATGTAAACCTACTTTACCTCAATAAACATAATTTCAAAAAAATAAAAGGAAATATTTTATTATTAGCTTATATAAAATAAATATATTATTATGTTTGTAAAATCAATTGCATCTGATGTAAAGAGGTGGCAATTACAAGAAGTAAATAACAATTCAAATATATTTAATAATAATTCATTAATTATTAAAATATTGGTCCATAAATCTCCTAAAATCATTTTGCTTGCCATTTGTGGCAAATGTGTTATTTTCTACTTCTGCTTTGTGTTCACACAGTATGTAGAAAATAACTCCTGTTCCTCAGAAAGATTGGCTCTTGGCTGATGTCTCACAGCAAGGCTGTGGTAACAATCTGGTAACAAAAATGTTTCATTATCATCTATACTATTACTTCACACCATGCACAAAAACCAACTCCACATGGATAAAAGACTTGAACATAAGACCTGAAACCATAAAATATATAGAAGAAAACATAGGCAAAATACTCCATGACATGTATCTCAGAAACATATTTAAAGACTCATTCTCCGAAGAATAGAAAGTGAAGGAAAAGATAAACAGCTGGGACTTCATCAAACTAAAAATCTTCTGTACAGAAAAAAAGAAAATAACCAAAACCAAGAGACACCCTACTGATTGGGAGAAAATATTTGCACTCCATACATCTGATAAAGGACTGATTTCAAAGATTTAAAAAAGACCTCACAGGACTCAACAAAAACAAAGCAAAGAACCCAGTCAAAAAATGGACAGAAGAACTAAAAAGGTAATTCTCAAAGAGGAAATGCAAATGGGCGACAGATATATGAAAAAATGTTCAACATCACTTATAATTAGGGAAATAGAAATCAAAACCACAGTGAGATACCACCTTACACCAGTGAGAATGGCCCATATTTTTTAAAAAATGGACAATTTACAGATTCAATGCTGTTCCAATAAAAATCTCAATGACATCCTTCAAAAAGATAGAACAAATAATGATGAAGTTCATATGGAGCCACAAAAAACCTTCAATAGTCAAAGCTCTCCTGACCAAAAAGGATAATGGAGGTATCACCCTCCCAGACTTCAAACTACACTACAAAGCCATAATAATTAAAACTGCATGATACTAGAACAAAAATAGACACACAGATCAATGGAATCAAATAGAGAACCCAGAAATCAATTCACATATATATGGACAATTAATCTTTGATAAAGGTGCAAAGAATATGCATTAGAACAAGGACAGTTCGTTCAACAAATGGTGCTGGGAAAACTGGACGACTACATGCAGAAAAATGAAACTAGACTACTACCTCATGCCATGCACAAAAACCAATTCAAAATTGGATGTAAGACCTGAAACCGTAAAATATATAAAAGAAAACGCAGGCAAAACAATACATGACATGCATCTTAGTAACATTTTTAAGGACACATCCTCCAAAGCAAAGGAAGTGAAGGAAAAGATAAGCAGCTGGGATTACATCAAAATAAAAAGCTTCTGTATAGCAAATGAGACATTAACCAAAACAAATAGGCACCCGACTAATTGGTAGAAAATCTTTGCACACAATGCAACCAATAAAGGACTGATAACAAAAATCTACAAGGAGCTCACACAACTCAACAAAAACAAAGCCAACAATCCAATCAAAAAATGGACAGAAGAGCTAAAAAGACACTTCTCCAAAGAAGAAAAGCAAATGGCTAACAGGTATATGAAAAAAATGTTCAACATCACTTATAATCAGGGAAATACAAATCAAAACCACAATGACATACTACCTCATGCCAGTGAGAATGGCACACATTTAAAAAAAATAGGCAAAAACAAATGCTGACGAGGATGTAGAGAAAAAGGAACACTGCTGGTGGGAATGCAAATTGGTCCAACCACTATAGAAAGCTGTATGGGGGCTCCTCAAACTGCTAAAAATGGAGCTTCAATATGACCCAGCAACACTACTTTTGGGAATATACCCAAAGGACACAAAAACACTAATCCAAAAGAATACTTGCACCCGTTTTATTGCAGCACTGTTTGCAATAGCTAAGGGATGGAAACAACCCAGATGCCCAAAAATAGATGATTGGATCAAGAAGATATGGTACATATACACAATGGAATACTATTCAGCATTTTAAAAAGATAAACACATGCAATTCACAGCAACATGGATGGAGTTAGAAGGGATCATGCTAAGCTAAATAAGCAAGAAAGAAAGAGAAAAATATCGAATGGTTTCACTTATAACAGGAATTTAGAGATACCAAATAAGAGAGAGATATTCAGCTGCAGGGGAAAGGATAAGGGTTCAAAATGGGGGTGAGAGGAACACAAGGGACTGTGGTGATGACTCATGGGTGAATAGGTGGTGGGAAACCCAGGGGGAATACATTATAATGTAAAAGATACAAATAATAATACATTTAAAAAATGGCAACAACAAATGCTGGTGAGGATGTGGAGAAAAGCAACTTTCTTACACTGCTGGTGGGAATGCAAACTGATCTAATTAATCACTGTGGAAAGCCGTGTGGAGGACCCTCAATTTACTAAAAATGGAGCTATCATATGACCTAACAATTCCACTTCTAGTAATCTACCCAAAGGTCACAAAAAACATTAATTCGAGGGCCTCTTTTGTGGTGCAGGGGTTAAAGTCTCAGTGCTATCAAGCTATAGCCAACCACTGAGGCTTGAATTCAATATCCTCTCACCCTCTCCCACCTCTGGCATACATCCCAGTTCTACACATAAATAAATAAAAATAAATCTTTTTAAAAAATAAAAAATAAAGAGAGAGAATGTCTTTATAGGGAGAACTACTGTTTGTAAATGTTCAGTGCACTGCCGAGCTATTGCTTTTCTTGGAAAATTGCCCCTTATAGCCCAAGAAACACAAATAAAAAGTCATAAAATGTGATATTTAAAACAAAAATTCAGGATAAACTAAAAACAAAAACCAGTTTCCATTGGAAAAGAACTGTGCCAGTGTGTGTGAATGTTTGCAGGGACTTACAAATTGCCTATTTATTATAATCTATTGAAAGTGAGAACTACATTGCATTTCATTAAGTGGAAGCCATTCTTGGTCACTCTCATATCTGGTTGCCTTCTGGAGCAGAAAAACAGTTCCAAAATTTGGGACAGTGTAACTGTCTTACTTTTACATTTCTCTATTTAATGGTTTTTCACTTGCTAGCCTTTTAATTTATTTAACAAATAAGGTTTTTTTCACTTTTAGTTCACTTAGTTATGATTTTTGGAGGAGGTTCTTTATATTAAATTAACATTTAACTGCATAAGCTCATAGTTTTCATATGTGCTTGGAAGCTGAGGTACATATAGTCCTTGTTTGCAGGTGTCAAAAAGTGATCTTTATTTTCAGGAAAACTCAATACATTTATATGCAGCCTGATGAGATGTGTCCTACTCACTCCCACTTCCACATAAACAAAAAGAAGTTGCTTTTGTTGGATAAAATTAAAGGAACCAACATATATAATGTAGTGCCAATAAAGTTACAGTCTCCACTGGAAACTTAGAATTCTTTTAAAAGCAAAAGCCCCCATTTTAGCATATGGCAATGTACAGTATTATAAACAGGCACACACTCTATAATAGGTACCTATTTATAAAACTTTCTTTGGTATTAAGATATTTTTATAAGAAATTCTTGATCATGGTCGTAGTCATGGATCCTTAAAATCTATGGATTATACATAATGATTTAATTTCCTGTTACCTAGCCATCCCACAACACATGCTACTTAAAAATTTAGTCTATATTATAGAAAAATTCAGACATAAACAAAATAGAGAATAGTATGATGGACCCTAATGTGCCCATTAGCACGTTACAATAATTAAGAGCATATTTCTGGGCCTTCCAGGTGGCGCAATGAGCTAAGTCTCAGCACTGTGAAGCTATCCACAGACACTGCAGCATGAGTTTCGTACCCAGCCAGGGAGCTGACCCACATGGCGTAGCAGACCTCTCCTGCCTTGCCCGCTGCTCCCCTCAGCAGTGTATCTCAGTAGATCCGCCTGTTCTGCTCCCCATTCTGTCTCTGGTGAATCCTCACACCACCACCACCCCCACCTCTGACCTACACCCCAGATCTTGTATGCATAAATAAATAAATCTTTTTTTTAAGAAAAGAGCATATTGCTTGTGTTTATCTGTCTTCTCTCACAATTTTATTGAAGCATTTCAAAACAAATCCCTTCCCAGATGCAATTTCATTTCATCCATAAACAACTTAGTAAACATCTATAATTATTGAGGACAACTCTGCTTTACATTACCACTATCAGATAATATTTTTATTGGAGTTGTTAGCTTGCTGTATTAGAGAGAGCGCCACGTTAAACTGGAATCTTGGAATCTCATCCCAACTTTGTACCATCCAATTGTGTGACTCCTTTGGCCCTCAGCTTCTCTTTCTGTCAAATAAGAGAGTAGATACAATCTCTAAAGCCACATTAATTTCTAAGATTTCGAACTTATAGAGCAAAAATTGATTAAGTGTCAGAACATATGTTTTATAACCCCTCCATTAAATAGACACAGACAAAAGAAAATAATAGAACCTGGCATCTTTAAACACTAACTCCATTGAAAACTTAAGTTTTAGGTAGAAACTTTTAGAAAGTAATGAAATACCTTTCAAGCATGGCCATTTCTATCATCTAAGGAAATATTTCCTGTAACTTCCTACATAGAAACACCCAATTATTTGATAATAATGATGTGATCTTATCATTTTACCTTCCTCCTGAAAGGGCTAACACTGACTTGACTCTAGTACTCCTAAAGTCTGTGGCGCCCTCTTCTGACAGCTCTCTCAACAGGGTAGGTCATGGTTTTTGTTTCTAAAATGTCCTTGGGCTTTAGGCTTTCACATTACCTTATCTGTTATAACGTTGTCCTGAAATGTCATACAAGGATTCATATCTGATCGGTGGGAAAAACAGGTCCTATGAAAGAAAGCTAGCTACAACTCCATGGTGAAGACATTACGTATTCTTCTAGGTTTCCATTTTGAAAATTATTCCACAGGAGAAGAGGTAACATTGGAATTTAAAATATGATACAAGTCTAACTCAAGCAATAGCTTATATAAGATAATCTTCTGAAACAAAGAAATGAGAACATTTTTGTTCTCATATTTAATTTTGTTTAATATTTAATGTTACAAAAATAATTACTATACTACATCCAACAAGCTATAACTGTGTGTCTTATCAGAGAAGCAAGATAAACTGGTTGGCACATTTTATAATCTACACTTTAAAATTAATCTATGATTCTCTATCTAGAGATAAATATTCCTTTTGAAAATTTCTGCCTTATTGCACTCTTCCAAATTATCCACTCATCCTAGCTTCCTTTCCTATCCCTAACAATTGTTGCTTGCGGGTATTTTCTTTTTCTTTTATTTTTATTGAAGTAGCATTTATTTATAATGTTATGTAGATTCCAGATATACAGCATTGTAAATCAACATCTATATAAACTACATTATGTTTTCTAACAAAAGTCTAGTTTCCATCCTTCACCACACAATTGGCCAAGCCCCTATGCCCTTCACTTCTGGAAAACTCTATTTTATTCTTTAATTTAAGAGTAAAAGGAATCTTTCACCAAGTTGTTTGGCAAGATTAAGATTGAAGTTTAGTGTCAAATGGAGAGTACAAAGCAGAAAATTTAAACAATAATAATAATGCTGAAATATGAATTTACAATGCCATCTAATGTAAGGTGAAACTAGGTAGGTCTATATTTTCTTTATTTATGAAATTTGCCTTTGGCATCCTGGTGATGATCTTGACCCTTGTTTTTCTATGGTACAAAGTGCTCAGAGACTCTATGTTTATTAGACTTTGATGTGGGATACTAGGTGGAATAGTTTGCCATTTGAAAAGAGATATGTATAAACAAAATTTATTTTACATTTATCATTTGTACCTATGAAAAAAATATGTTACAAAACAAAAGTAGTTACAACAACATGGTATTGGAATAAAAACAGACATAATGATCAATGGAACAGAATTAAAAGACTGGAAATAAACCTAAAAATATATGGTTAATTAATAAACAATGGAACCAACATATTATAATGGAGCATGGAGAATCTCTTCAGCAAATGGTGTTGGGAAAACCGGACAGCCACTTGAAAAAATAATGAGACTAAGCTACTTAACACCATACACAAAAATTAATTCTAGATGGATTAAATACTTATGTATATCACCAGAAATCATAAAATATGTGAAATAAACCTTCAGAACATGCTCCTTGACATTGATAGACATATGTTTGGGAATTTGAGCCCAACAACAAGAGAAACAAAAATAAAAATAAGCAATTGTGACTACATCAAATTCAAAAGTTTCAGCATAATGAAAGAAACTTACATCAAAATGAAAATATATCCTACTGAATGAGAGAAAATATGTGTACATCATATGTCTGACATAGGAACAATATCCAAAAATAAAGGAACCATAATATTCAAAAACAACAATTAAAAAGCCTGATTTAAAAATGTATATAGTATCTGAGCGAATACTTGTCCAAAGAAGACATTCAGGTAGTCAACAGGCACATGAGAAAAAAATTATCATCATCTCTTATTATTAGGGAAATTCAATTCAAAACAACAATGAGTCATTACCTCGTACCTGTGAGAATGGCTAGTCCAAAGGAGAAAAATCAAAAAGTGTTGGAGAGGATATGGAAAGAAGGGAACCCTTTTATACTGTTGGTAGGAATGTACTCTGGTGCAGCCACTATAGGAGCTATATGGATATTCATCAAAAATTAAAAATGGAAATTCTACATGATACAGGTATCTCACTTCTGAGTATTTACTCGAAAATACAAAAATACTAATTTGATGCAATAGGTACACCCCTCATGTTTATTACAACACTACTCACAATAGCTAGCAAAGAGCTGGAAACAACCTAAGTGCTCATCAACAGACAGCTGGATAAAGAAGATGTGGTATCATGCACCTGTATGTTTATTGCAGCACTGTTTACAATAGCTAAGGTATGGAAACAACCCAGATGCCCCAAAATAGATGATTGGATCAAGAAGATGTGGTACATATACACAATGGAATACTGTTCAGCATTCAAAAAAGATAAACACATGCAATTCACAGCAACATGGATGGAGTTAGAAGGGATCATGCTCAGCGAAATAAGCAAGAAAGGAAAAGAAAAATATCGAATTGTTTCACTTATTACAGGAATCTAGAGAAATCAGATAAGAGAAAGATATTCAACGAGGGAGAGGGAGGATAAGGGTTCAAAACGGGGGAGAGAAGAGCACAAAGGACTGTGGTGATGGTTCATGGGTGACTCGGTGGTGGGTAACCCACGGGGAATACACTATAATGTAAAAGATACAAATAAAAATAAATACATATTTAAAAAAATAAAAAAATAAAATGCCAGGTACTCTTCTAAAAAGAAAGAAAGATGTGGTATAGATACACAATGGAATACTACTCAGTAAATAGAAAAAGTGAAATCCTGCCATTTGCCACAACATGAATGGTCCTCAAGGGAATAATGCTAGCGAAATGTGTCAGATGGAAAAGGATAAACAGCATATAATTCTATACATATATGGTATATAAAAAACAACAAAAAACCAAATGGATGAACCAGGTAAAACAAAAGCTAACTTTTAAGTTATAAGGCCAATTATTGGTTATCAGAAGAGAACTAAGAAGGGTGGGGAAATCAGATGAAGGTGGCCAATTTCATGATGAATGAAAATATAAGTTTCTTGTTAATATTAATTAATTTGGTAAAAGGGAACTATGGAGGGGAAATGTGACTTCTTGTTAGCTAAGTTTCAAACCTCAAATTTCTGACTAGGGCCTAGGAACAGGCAAAATAAGTAATAAAGACCTCCCTGGTGATGCAAGGGGTTAAGTCTCAGCACTGTGAAGCTATCCACAACCACTGCAGCACGAATTCAATCCCCAGCCAGGGAGCTTCCCACATGGCGCAGCAGATCTCTCCTGTCTCGCCCACTGCTCCCCTCAGCATTGTACTTCGATCAATCTGCCTGTTCTGCTCCCTACTCTGTCTCTGGTGAATCGTCTCCCTCCCCCCCCCACGCCCCCACACTCTTCTGGCTTACACCACAGCTCTTGTATGCATAAATAAATAAATCTTTAAAAACTGCATAATAAGAAGACCTTAATATAGTGCCTTTCTCAGCCCAGAAATAAAGCCACACATATATGGATATATGGACCACTAATCTTTAACAGAAGAGCAAAGAATATGCAATGAAACAAGGACAGTTTGTTTAATAAATGGTGCTGGGAAAACTGGACCACTGTTACAGGGCAGGGAGAGGGGAACTCCAGAACCCCCAAACTTGCCCATTCTAAATAGATTCTGCCATCCACCGCATCAACACAAAACATATAAGACCTTTAGTGGAAAGAAACTTTAATACAATGAGTGTAAAATACAGAAAAGACAAAGAATAAAGTTTCTAAATTAAGCACCCAAAGTTACCCATCACCTCGTGGGCAAAAGCCCACACAAATGGCATTGGCCCAAAGCAAGGGCTGAAAGCCTGCCACAAGTCTAAAACACCTTTCGGCGGGGACCCATAGAAAAGGGTCAAAAACAGCCAGACAATTCTAGGAAGAAAAGAACAAAGTCAAAATCCAGATCAAAATTGCCATTCTTAATTTCCCCACGGGTCTCTCGGCCACATCTGTTTCAAACAGTCCAGGCCAATGCAGCTTTTTTACATGTCTCTCTGCTCCTTGCACCTTTTCTGGACTCCATTCTGCTTCCTTCCTTCTTCTGTACCCCCTCTCTCTCCTTCCCCAGCTTCTTATCTCTCCTGCTCAGCTCCACCCTCCTTTTGGTGGGGCAGAGAACCTGGAACACTCCCCTTTCCTGAGCACCACCCTGTTACACCACCACATGCAAAAAGAATGAAACTAGACTACTAACTCACACCATGCACAAAAATCAACTCAAAATGGATAAACGAATTGAACATAAGACCTGAATCCATAAAATATATAGAAGAAAATATAGGTAAAACACTACATGACATATATCTCAGTAACATCTTTATTTTTTATTTTTTAGTTTTTTGTGTATATATATATGTATATGTACACACTACATCTTTGTTCATTCATTTTTTTATATTGTTTGCTTTTTTTCTTTTCTAAGATCTAGTACCCTAAAATTCCACCACCAATTCACCCATGCACCATCACCATAGTTCCTTGTGCTCTTCCCGCCCTCATTTTGAGCCCTCTCCTGGCCCCTCCCCTGCAGAATGTCTCTGAATTATAGTTGTCTGTATAATTTTGTTTTGTTGTGTTGTGTTTTTTTATTGTTGTTATTGTTTTTTCTTAATCTCTTGTTTGCTTCCCCTATATTCCTCCTATAAGTGAAACCAGCCAATATTTTGCCTTCTCCTTTTGATTTATTTCACTGAACATAATCCCTTCTAGCTCCATCCATGTTGCTGCAAATGGCCTAAGTTTATCATTTTTGATTGCTGAATAGTATTCCTTTGTGTATGTATATGACATCTTCTTGATCAGGTCATCTGTTTTTGGGGATTTGTGTTGTTTCCAAGTCTTACCTATTGACCTATTGTGAATAATGCTGCAATAAACATAAGGGTGCAGGTATTCTTTAAAGACTCATCCCCCAAAGCAAAGAAAGTGAAGGAAAAGATAAACAGCTGGGACTACATCAAACTAAAAAGCTTCTGTACAACAGAAGAGATATTAGCCTAAATAAAGAGACACCCTCCTGATTTGGAGACAATATTTGCCCTTCTTACAACTGATAAGGGACTGATCACAAAAATATACAAAGAACTCACACGACTCAACAAAAACAAAGTAAACAACCCAGTCAAAAAATGGGCAAAAGAGCTAAAAAGACACTTTTCCCAAGAGAAAATGCAAATAGCCAACAAGTATTTGAAAAATGTTCAACATCCCTTATAATCAGGGAAATGCAAATCAAAACCAGGAGATACCACCTTATACCAGTGAGAATGGCACATATGAAAAAAGCAGGCAACAACAAATGTTGGCAAGGATGTGGTGAAAAAGGAACTCTCCTACACTGCTGGTGGGAATGCAAACTGGTCCAACTGCTATGGAAAGCTGTGTGGAGGTTCTTCAAACTACTAATAATGGAGGTACTATGTGACCCAGCATTTCCACTCCTAGGAATCTACCCAAAGAACACAAAAACATTAATTCAAAAGGATACCTTAACTCTTATGTTTATTGCAGCATTACTTACAATAGGTAAGACTTGGAAACAACACAAATCCCCAAAAACAGATGACTGGATCAAGATGTCATATACATACACAAGGGAATACTATTCAGCAATCAAAAATTATAAACTCAAGCCATTTGCAGCAACATGGATGGAGATAGAAGGGATTATGCTCAGTGAAATAAGCCAGTAGGAAAAAGAAAAATATTGGATGGTTTAACTTATAAGAGGAATCAAGGGAAAAATAGGAACAATAAAACACAAAACAAAATTAACAGACAACTATAAATCAGAGACACTCTGCAGGAGAGGGGGAGGGAGAAAAATCAAAACAAGGGTGGGAAGAGCACAAGGGCATGGGTGAATTGGTGGTGGGAATTCTATGGGGACTACACCTGAGAAAAGAAGGCAAACATTGTACAAAAAACAATGATGTAAAAAATATATATATAAATAAATTATTTTTTAAAATATATATATATTGCTTTCCTTGTCCTTCTGATCCTCTATGAATAAGTTATTCATTTGTCTTTCTTAGAAATGGGCCTAGTCTCATGTGCAGTGAAGCAGAAATAAGGACTTTAGGGAGAAATTTGAATTTTCTGATTGTCTTTAAAATGGTTCTAGTCTTGAGCAATAGGTTTAGTAATGTTTAAAATGGGACACTTATTCTAACATGTAAGGATTTTAGCTTCCATCTCATATTGGAAACTTCCTTGACATAAAAGTATATTGGAAGAGAACTTAGTTAAATGCATGTATCAAACTTAACTTAGAAAACTAAGTTATTTGAGGAATCAAACAATCTTTATCTTGAAAATTGGGTATAGCTCTGGTGAAACTGTACATCCATCTAAAAATTCTTCCAGGAATTTAAGGGAAAATGTGACCTTAGAAAACTGATAGGGAATTTTCTGCCCTGATTTCTTTAGAAACTAAGGAATATTCTTAGAAATATAAATTTAAGGAATGTTTTCTTTTCTGAAAGTTAGTAAAAAGGGAATATTTAAAAGCTGAATTAATAAAAGTTCTCAGTATCTTAACAAATATCAGTAAAATACTATTTCTAAAAGTTAGAATGTGGTCAAATTTTTATTTATTTATTTATTTATTATTATTGTTATTTATGTCTTTAACATTTTGTATTCCCCTTGGGTAGCCCACCACCAATTCACCCGTGATCCATCTCCATGGTCCCTTGTATTCTTTTCTATTCCATTTTGTGTCCTTATCCTCCCCTCCCCCCACCCACCCCCCTCCGCTGAGTGTCTCTCTCCTATTTGGTTTCCCTATAGTCCTGTTATAAGTGAAACCATTAGATATTTTTCTTTTTCTTTCTGGCTTATTTCAGTGAGTATGATTCCCTCTAATTCCATCCATGTTGCTGCAAATTGCATGTGTTTATCTTCTTTGAATGCTGAATAGTATTCCATTGTGTATATGTATGTGGTCAAATTTTTAAATCAAAGAGATCTCAGTGTCTGTGTATTTGCCCTTGTCTTTTGTCTCCAGAGAGCTATTTTATTAAAATTAATTATAAATTGTGACTATATAAATACTAATAGAAGAAAAAAATAATAAACCTAAACTTTAAGATCATGATCTAGACTTTTTGGTAAACAAGAACTAGTTCAAAATTTAAGTGTTTAATTTGAAGCATGTGTGCCTTAAAGTTATAATGTTGGGTGTTAACACTAGGAAGACTAATCCACTTATCTCTTCTCCTTGGAGAATTACTTTTGTTTTCCCCAGCAAAAGCCCTAGCTGACTTCCTTCTTCCTCCTTTTCTTAACTACAGTATTCAAGATGGCATCTAAAGCCACCCGAATGAGTTACTCAGTCAAATTGAGCCTCTCATATGTATACAGGAGATATATATGGTATTAAGTCTCTCCTTGATTTTTATTGCCTTTTTAATATGTTTAATCTTGTTTAGTCATTCACCAGCCTGAGAAGAACCTTTGTGAATAGAATTATTCCATTTATGATTTTGTAATTAATTTGAAAATCCAGTCTTAAGAGAACCTAGTGCTACAATTGGTAACAACGTCTTGTTCCTCTTAGCATTATTTAAGTGGTGGTCCAAATCTCTCATAAAACTAAGGTTTTACTAAATTTAATAATGAGAATTTGTTAAATATTGAAAATCATTTGATCTAAAATTATTGAGGTTTACTTTATGTTACTTATTGTAAGAAAACTAAAACTTTAATGTCATGTCAACTAAAGGAAAAATTAAAGCATGTGTTTATGTGTAAGTCATTAAATTCAAAGGGATGCTAATATAACAACTATTACAATGTCTTACAATCTAAAATTTTAAAACTAGGAGTAATAATTATGAATGCAAGTAAAGTGTGATGGTTTCACAAAAGAGTTCTACCAAATGTTTGAAGTCAAACTAATGCCTATCCTAAAAAAAAATCTTTCAAAAACCTGAGAGAAAAGGAACATATCAAATACATTTTACAAAGCTAACATGACACTAATACCAAAACCAGGCAAAGACAACACAAAAAAGACAACTGCAGACCAATCTCCCTAATGAACACAAATGCAAAATTATTCAATAAAATCTTAGCAAACAAAATCCAACAATGCATCAAAAGGATTATATACCATGACCAAGTGGGATTTATTCCAGGGCCACAAGGATGGTTCAACATCTGAAAATCCATTCACACAATTCAACACATCAAAAAAAAAGAAAGAAAGAAGAAGAAGAAAAGCCATGTGATTATATCAGTATATGCTGAGAAAACATTTGATAAAATTCAGTGACCATTTATGATGAAGGCCCTTGAAGTACTGGGGATAAAAGGAACATACTCTAACATAATAAAAGCCATAAATGACAAACCCACACCTAACATCATTCTTAAAGGTGAGAAACTGAAAGCCTTCCCACTAATATCTCGGAGAAGAAAAGGATGTCCACTCTCACTACTGCTTTTCAACAAAATACTGGAAGTCCTAGCTAAAGCAAATAGGCAAGAGAAAGAAATAAAAGGAATCCAAATTGAGAAATAAGAAGTAAAACTATCATTATTTGCAGATGATATGATAATAATACAGAGAGAACCCTAAAAAAATCCATGAAAAACTAATTAAGACAATATACCAAATTAATAAAGTAGCAGATTATAGACTCAATACACAAAAATCAGTAGCCTTCCTATATGCAGGCAATCAGTCTGAAGAGGAAGAAATTAAGGAAACCATCCCACTTATAATTGTACCAAAAAAACACAAACAATTAAATACCTGGGAATAAACCTAAGAAAGGAGGTGAAAGATTTATACAAGGAAAATTACAAAACATTGTTAAAAGAAATAAAGGAAGACACGAAGAAATAGGAAGATATTCCCTGCTCATGTATTGGAAGAATTAACATTATCAAAATGGTAATCCTACCAAAAGCAATTTACAGATTCAATGCAATTCCAATAAAAATCTCAATGGTACTCTTCAAAGAAATGGAACAAATACTGCTGAAATTCATATGGAATAAGCTCCCCTGACTAAAAAGGGTTATTACACTCCCAGACTTCAAATTATACTACAAAGTCCAATTTTAAAAAAAAACAGCATGGTACTAGAACAAAAACAGACACACAGACCAATGGAATTGAATGAAAATCCAGAAATAAAGGCACACATATATGGCCTGCTATGACAAAGGAGCAAAGAATATGCACTGGAACAAGGAGTCTCCTCAATAAATGGTGCTGGGAATACTGGACTGCCACACCATACACAAAAACCAACTCAAAATGGATAAAATACTTGAATGTAAGACCTGAAAAAGTAAAATATAGAAAGAAAACATAGAGAGCAAAACACTCCATGACATACACCTCAGAAACATGTTTGAGGACTGATCTCCAGAAGCAAAGAAAATGAAGGCAAAAGATAAACAGCTGGGACTACATCAAACTAAAAAACTGTCATATGGCAAGAGACAGTAGTCAAAACAAAGAGACATCTTACTGAATGGGAGAAAAAGTTTGCACACCATACAATCAATAAGGGACTGATATCAAAGATCTACAAAGAGCTTACACAACTCAACCAAAACAAACTGTCAAAAAATGGGCAGAAGAGCTAAATAGATGCTTCTCCAAAGAAGAACTGCAAATGGCAAACGACCATAAAAAATGGTTAATATCACTTATTATCAAGGAAATGCAGATCAAAACCACAATGAGATATCACTTCATACCAGTGAAAATGGCCCATATTAAAAAAAAAAACTGGCAACAACAAATTATGGTGAGGATATGGAGGAAAAGGAACCCTCTTACACTGCCTGTGGGGATACAAGCTGGTACAACCACTATGGAAATCTGTGTGGAGTTTCCTCAAAACACTGAATATGGATCTACCTTATGATCCAAGATCCCACTCCTAGGAATCTACCCAAGGACAAAAAAAAAAAAAACAACAACAACACTAATTCAAAAGGAAACCTGCACTTCTATGTTTATTGCAACACTATTTACAATAGTTAAGATACAGAGACAAACTAAATGCCCCAGAACAAATGAGTGAATCAAGAAGATGTAGTATATATACACAATGGGAACTATTCAGCAATCAAAAAAGATAATCTCATGCAGCAAATCTGGGTGGAGCTGGAAGGGATTATGTTACTCAATATAAGTGAGCAGGAGAAAGAGAAATATATAGTTTCACTTATAGGTGGAATATAGGAAAAGTACTAAATAAATTAGGCTAATTTAGACATGTTGAAAAATCATGGGAAGGACTTTCACATAAAGAGAAGTTTTGGCTTTCTTAATACTTATGTGAATATTAACATAGGCATTCTAAAAATTATGTGAAACTTCTTAAAGTTCTGATATGGCCTGATATAGTATATTACTGCTCAGTTCTGGTTATTGCTCTAAAATATAATTGTACAAAATTGTGCAAATTTCCTTGATATTTATGTTATAATCAGATCTTAATTATGGTAATTTTAAGTATATTTTTCCATTTAGAAAAGTTACTTACTCTAATACTTTCTATTCCAATAAATTCAAATGGAAAAGACTGTGACAAATATTCTAGGAGTACAGGATTATCATGAAACTGAGGATAAAGAAAATTGCAGAGCTTATGGAAAAAAACTGAACTCATATTGATGACTAACAAGAAAATGTGCTTCCTGCATGGGACTGAATGAAATATAGAGGGCTCATATAATTTTAATGATTTTTTAGAAACAATATTGGTTCTTATATGTTTTGTTTTCTTCCCAGATTTAAGAAAAAAATTGCTTTTTAATGTTTGGACAAGACTGGATCCTGAATTTTTCTAATATCTGGCTATGACCTTCCAAAAAACTGCTTCCCAGTTTTTCTCCCAATCTTCTGAGCTATACTGATTATAATCCTGATTGTTCTTTTCTGAAATCATGCACACTGGAAATAGTCTCAATGTCAGTTTCAGGGGACTAAACTACTTTCCAGTTTTCCTCCCAATCTTCTGAGCTATATTGATTATAACCCTGATTATTCTTTTCTGAAATCATGCACACTGGAAATAGTCTCAATGTCAGTTTCAGGGGACTCAACACAATAACTGAGCATGAACATGACTGAAAGCTGCTTTCTAAATACCTGATGACATCTTAGACAATGTAACTTGAAAGATTCTGTCTCCTGAAGATAGTTCATCCCTAGATATATAGAAATCTTCTCAACTGGCTGACAGCTAGACTGGAAGTTTGCTTCAATTTTTAACCTTTGTGGAGTGGGGAGAAATATCAGGATGAAGCCGAAGTCACTGGGGTGAAAGAATTCACCAGAGACAGTGAAATCCACAGAAAAGGTGCATTTATTGAAATACCCTGCAAGGGCACAGGAGGAGAGGCCTGCCTAGAAAGGATTTGAGGTTCTTTTATACTGTTTTTTGTGGGGTTTCTAATTTGGACCACCAGTTTGCACCAGTTATCTGCTGGGATATCTGGTCTTGGGCACTGGCCTTTGACACAGAAATGTCCTGGCCCTGCTTCTGCTTTCCTGGAGTTGGGCTGGCTTTTGTGGTGATGGTAGTTGATGGAGGCTAAGAGTAGAAAATTTAGGATGTTTTTGTGTCCTTTGGGTATATTCCCAGAAGTGGTATTGCTGAGTTGTATGTGGATCAAGAAGATGTGGTGCATATACACAATGGAATACTATTCAGCAATCAAAAAAGATAAACTCATCCAATTTGCAGCAACATGGATTGAACTAGAAGGGATCATGTTCAGCGAAATAAGCCAGAAGGAAAAAGAAAAATATCGAATGGTTTCATTTATAGGAGGAATATAGGGGAACCAAATAAAAGATCAGGAGGAGAAAATAACAACAACAAAAATAAAAACTAGCAGGCAACCATAAATGAGAAACATTCAGCGAGGGAGGGGAAGGATAAGGGATCAAAACAGGGGGGAGAAAACCACAAGGGACTATGGTGACAGTTTACGGGTGAATTGGTGGTGGGTAACCTACTGGGAATACACAATAATGTAAGATATAAATAAATTGTTTAAAAAAAGAAAATTTAGGCTGGAGACATCACAAGACCAGAAACTGGAGGTGGGGTTAGAAATGATGAATATAGTCGTTAAACCAGCTATAGAAATGAAAAATTATTAGGCACTAAGTTCTTTAACAAGTATCAGACTGCTGTAGAAAGTATCCTGAGGCACAGACAAGAGGTGGAGATATGGAGATTGGAGACCATTGTAGAGAGTCACATCCTTACAAATCAACCTAGTCATACCCTAGAAGTAATTAATTTAACAGTAGAAAACAATTCCACAAAGGAATGAACCCCTCCCCAAAAGAAGAACAATGAATCAGTTCAATTTCTGCCCTGGCAAAATGCAACTCTCTTCCCAAGACTCTCCACCTGTGTCTATGCAGGTGTCTCTTTTAACAAAATTGTTCATTTCAAATGCAGCTCTCCTACCCACCTGTGTATATGCAGTCATCTCTTTCTAAAACCTACCCTTTTCAAAAATGCAGCTCTGGTCCCAATACTGCCAGCCTATAGCTATGCGGGTGTCTCTTTCAACAAACCTGTCCATTTCAGGGGCAGCTTTCTGACCACTTATGTCTGTACAAGTGCCCTTTATCCTTTCCTTTTTTATATAATAAACCCGACTGTTTTCATTAATTTTTTTATTTATATATATTTTACATCATTGCTCATTTTTGTGCAATGTGTGCTTTCTCCTCTCAGGTATAGTCCCCATAGAATTCCCACCACCAATTTACCTGTGCACCATCGCCACAGTCCCTTGTGCTCTTCTCTCCTATTTCTCCTGTTTTGATCCCTCTCCCTCCCCTTTCCCTGCAGAATATCTCTGATTTATAGTTGCCTATTAATTTTGGTTTTCTACTTATTATTTTTTTTCCTGATCACTTATTTCATTTCCTTATATTCCTCTTATGAGTGAAACCATCCAATATTTTTCTTTTTCCTTCTGGCTTATTTTACTGAGCATAATCTCTTCCAGCTTCATCCAAGTTGCTGTGACTGGCATGTGTTTATCTTTTTTGATTGCTGAATAGTAATCCATTGTGTATATGTACCACATCTTCTTGATCTAGTCATCCATTTTTGGGCATTTGGAAACCCGACCTTTTGGATATAACTAAACATCTCTACCTAGTGGAAAAACTTGCTATGTGCCACTGAAAGGGGAACTCTGGTGTTATTTTTCTCAAAGTGTTAAGGTACCATTACCATTTAATATGGTTAAAAACTAAGCCCCTACTCCTTACCCAACAGGCAGGTTTGGGAGACTTGAACAGATAAGAGAATTGGTAAGGTTGCCTTGGGGATAAGGCTATAAGACTGACCACTGATATTGTTTTGATGAGATGTTGGGTTCAAAAAACAGGGTCTTTGAGCTATCTTTGGTTTTTCTTTGTTTCCATAAGAGTGCCTCTTACTATGGCTTATGCCTACCTATAAGACTGCCTTCAGAAATTGGACACAATTGTTAAATTGGGCTCTGAACTATATAACACAGTGCAATGGGTAAACTCACTATAAACTACTGGAGATTGAATAAATCTCCTGATAAAATTGTTCCCATGGAAAATTGATGGCTTAATGAGAAAGTACACATTTTTGGACAATGAACTCACTGGTATTCTCTAGGAGCAGCAGAATCTTACCACCAGTTTCAAATATCAGTTGACAAAGGAAAAGATGGTATATTGGAAATAGTTAAGGAATATGAAAATATTTGTGGCAGATTTTTTATTTAATTTCTTGTCTTTTTCAACTCTCTACCTTACTCTCATACTATAGGAAAAGTGATTACTGCTTTTATTATTGCTGTGTTATTATTACTGTGTATTTTTCTAGTTATAAATGTTATAAGAGATGTCAGACTAAAAATAAAAAATGATCAGACACCAAATTTATGAGGCCCTTGTATGTGGAATTACTACAACACACAATGACCGATGAAATGTAAATTTAAAGTTATATTTTCCAGATGTGGTATTAGGCTCTGAGGGGGGTAACAAGGTACTACTGGTTCACATAATTATAGGTAGGTATGTTTAATACAATACACCTCTTTAGGTGAAGAATAGGTAAAAGATGTGAGAGGTGCCCCAATGTTGGATGGAAGATTGGTCACTAATAAATAAAAGTTGATTATATGACCAATGTTTTAGAAATTATGAACATATTGTAAAGTGTTCTTAAAAATCCCCTTCTCTTATCTAACAGGCTAGAGAGCAAAACCATCTGCATAGATCTGAAGTCTGTGAAGCGGATATACAAAAACATGCTGCCTGCCGGTGAACCAGCCTGTTGACTCCCATTTATGACCAAGGAGATAGATAAAGAAGATTTAAACATTGACTATGCAGGCTTGCATCTCAATGGTATGTTCTTTAGGAATCAAGACTGTAATAAAGTCCCCCGCCTCTTTACATTGATAGCATCACAATATCATTAATTCACAATAACTTAGGACCAGAGTCCCCACTGTTGCCATAAATAATTACATATCTGATGTCCATGACTCTCTGTTCCTATCTATACAAATTAACCTCAATCTTGTAATCATTAAAAAAAAAATAAAGCTTCTCACAGAGTAAAATCTGTCATACTGCTTCCCAGGTTCAAATCCTCACTTTGGTTATCTAATAAACTTTTTGTCTAAACTCATGCCATTTACAGCAACATGGATGGAGCTGGAAGGGATTGTGCTGAGTGAAATAAGTCATAAGAAAAAAGATAAATATCAGATGGTATCACTTACATGTGGAATATGAGAAATCAAAAAGGTCAAGAAAAAGTCAAAACTAGCAAGCTGACCACAGATCTGAGGCATACAGCGAAGAGAGAGAGGCAGAAGGGACAGAACGGTAGGGAAGAACACAAGAGAATATGGTGATGGTTCATGGGTGATATGGTGGTGGGAAACTATGTGGACTAAAACAATGTAAGAAAAAAATTAATTAGTAATAAAAAGATAAAATAAACTTCTTTGTCAAACTATTGAGATGTTCATTCAGTCCACAATGGTAACTGTAATAAAGTATAGTAATACTTTATTAAGTATTTACTAATAATAATTAAGTAATACTTTATTAAGTTGCTTAGAGAGTAGATCTTAAAAGATATCATCAGGAAAATGTAACTGTGTTTGAGTATGTTAACTGGAAATATTTTGATGGTAATTGTTCAATATATACAAATGAAGAATCACAATTATACACCTGAAACTAGTATGACATATTTGTAAACATTGAAGATGCACTGGGAGTACTCTACCCCTTTCCTGATCTACAAGGCAAAAGAGGAAAGTCATCTGCATAGGCTTTTAAATCAGAACTAGCATTCTGTTCCTATTTTGTGAACAAATGCAAATAAAATTTGCAGGCACTCCATAGATCTGAGGCATGCAGCAGGAGAGGGGGAGGAAGAGTGGTCAAAAAAGGGAGGTGGGAAGAGCACAAGGGACTATGGTGAGGGTTCACAGGTGGTGATGTGCTTGGAAAATTATGGGGACTACACTTGAAAAGAGAAATCAAATAATGTACAAAAATGAACAATAGTGACAATAGTGTAAGAAAATTTAAAAAATGAAGACAAAAATTTTTGCCTGCTAGTAAACCAGTAGTTCACACCTCATTAATGACCAAGAAACTTGATAAAAAATATTTAAACAATGGGTACCCAGCCTTGCATCTCCACAGTGCGCTCTTTAGAAATCATGGAAGTGATTAAATTCCAGCATTTCTCTTCTTTTCTGCATAGAAAAAGTTAACATATCTTTAGGTAAATATAACATGAAAGTGATTGATCATTTAGCCCCTAGAAAATTAGAATGCCCCCTCCCTTTAAGAGTAATTACATTGTTTACATCAATGAGTCAATATTCCTATCTAAAAAACAAAATTCAAACCTGCAATTGTTGGAATAGTTCTCACAGAGTAAAATCTGTGGGACTGCATCCCATGTTCAGATTCTCACTTTGATTATCTAATAAAGTCTATCATTGAAACTTTTATTTCAGTCAATATATGACAATCGTATCACAATAAAAATATTTTTTACATTTTTATCTCATCTTTTAAAAATATGTTTAACATTTGCAACCTATTTTATAACCATATTTCGTATTTTATGTTTACTTTGTTCCACTAAATCTGAGCCTGTGAATGACATCCTGAATGAACTCCACCCCCTGATATTTTTATAGACCCCACCCCCACCTCTACACTGAAGGGGTTTCAGGCATGCAGGATTACAACTCCCAGCATGCAATGAATCTGACAACCTAAATGGGAGGTTGCTGGAAACTAAGCGTGGAGTTAAGTAGCCATGATTGGGTTTATAATAGAACGCTTGTGGGCTTTTCCTTCTGTATCCTGACTTGCACGCTAGTACTACTGAGGAGACTTAAAGGAGACATATGAAGACATATGAAGACACATGAGATACTTGGAAGACACACATGGGTGAGAGACACATGTGGAAGCTGTCCTTGACATAGACAATGACTCTTGTTGTCTTGATTTGTATTTTTGTGTCTCTCCTTCTGTCCCAGGCATGCCTAACCACTTTCTTGTGGTTCCTAACCAAAAGACACCTGTGGCAAGCTTTTGGGCCTCAGCTGCTCCACTTTGGGCCAAAGCTGTTCAACTATTTGCCCATGAAGTTATGGGTAATTTGGGGTGTTTTACTGGAAACCTATTAATTGGAATATCCTTCCTTATCTTCCCTCTCTATGCAAAAGAATTCTGCTAAGAAGCGACATGGATGGAATTAGAGGGGATCATACTCAGTGAAATAAGCCAGAAAGAAAGAGAAAAATATCGAATGGTTTCACTTATAACAGGACTATAGGGAGGCCAGGTGGGAGAGAGACAATCAGTGGGGGGGGGGAAGGGGGGGAGGAAGGAGCCGGAGGGAGGGAAGGGAAAGGGCACAAAATGGAATAGAAAAGAACACAAGGGACCATGGAGATGGATCACGGGTGAATTGGTGGTGGGCTACCCAAGGGGAATGCAAAATGTAAAAGACATAAATAACAATAAAAATATATATTATAAAAAAAATTCTGCTAAAGATATTTTACACTAAGATTATGTTATTTTTGTCTTTGTGTGGTGGATGGCTGGACCCCATTTTAAAGCATGTACCTCTTAACAATTTGAGATCCTTGTGTACCCCTCAGTCACATGCTAACAGTAATCAGTCCTCTGCTGAAAAGTCCATGCAAGTGAAATATGGCTGCACTTCCCCTTACACTGGGGCTGGACAGGCTCCCTTATTTTCACCCTCTTTGTCAACACAGTGTAGAGATCTTGTGGGGGTAGGAGAGGAAATAGTGGGCATACACCCAGCCACCTGGAAGCCTGGAGTTTAGAAGTCTCCTGCCAAAAATTGTAGGCAAGCAATATGTCCCATGGTAGCGCTTAATAAGCTAACAAGCAAATCAAGTTTGCTGTGACCTCCTGTAACCTTCATGAAAGTGCAGACAGGAGGTCCCTCAGGTTAGGAGAGAGGTATCTTCCCAGGCTCCCCAGGACAGTTAGAGTTACTCCTAGGAGCTATACTAGGGATGACCATGTGACTCTCTACTCCTGAACCTAGCTCCGGGTCCCTGAGTGTTCTTTGGAAACAGGCTATGCTCTCACAGTGAATTATTTCCTCTCCTTCTCAGCCCTTCCACTTAAGTGACACCATTCATGACTTAGTTTTTCAGTCTTTTCTTCCCTTTCTGATGGTGTCTAGCTCTTCTTCCTGCTGAGACTTTGTTCCTCTGATCCTCAGCTCCGTTGTGGATGTGAATGTTCCCTCCAGGCATTTACCCTTTGTGTTCCTGAGAGAAACAACTCAAGGATCCTGTCTGTCTGCCATTTTCTCCTGGCAGACAGGAGAAGATTTTAATTTTTTAATTAAAATGTATTTTATATTTACATAATAACATATTTAGGGCTATGTATTTGACTGGATACAATTTTTGCTCTCAAAATTGATTGCCTTTACCAGTAGGTGATCAATTATCAGAGACCATTTTTAACCTAATAAAAGAAAAATGATTTTAAAGTACTGGACCTCCCCCTTTTATATTTTTTTAGGCAAAGGTCATTTGTTTCACTGATGTATTCTTTTTTTCAATTTTTATTTTTTTATGTTTTCATCTGTGTTTTTTATTTTTTTCTTTATATCTTTTACATTGTTGTGGATTCCCTGTGGGTTACCCACCACCAATTCACCCGTGAACCATCACCATACTCCCTTGTGCTCTTCTCTCCCCTGTTTTGATCCCTTATCCTTCCCCTCCCTCACTGAATGTCTCTCATTTCTGGTTGCCTGCTAGTTTTTGTTTTGATTTTGTTGTTGTTATTATTTTCTCCTCCTGATCTCTTGTTTGGTTGCCCTATATTCCTCCTATATTCTTTTGATTAGTGCCCTTAATATGTTCAAAAGATTGCTTCAAAAAATGACAATATCAAAAACCCATGATTTATTTTCCTAAAAGTGTTTTCAAATTATTGTCTAAGGTAAAACCAGAAAATTTTTAACATGTTAAGGATGGAGGTGGGGGAGGGTTAAGTTATGTAACTTGGGGTTTTCTGTAGTTTCATCCCACTAGACTGATTTTCCTGACAATGACACCTGTACTGTTCATTTTTTCAACAGAGACACCCTATAAAGTGCTCAGTAACCTACATTAGAGCAGAAGAAACTGAGGCACTAAAAGTTTAAGGAACATTCTGAACCTGGCATGTCTGTTCTGTGCTAATGTGGGCATAGCTGACTGTGGGCAGTGAGGATGTTTCCACACACTTGCAGAAAGAATGTGAACACTGGTGGCTGGTAACTGGTGGCTGACTCCTCCTGGATACTCCTCAGTTCAGCAGCAGCGCCATGTTCTCCCACAAATGCCTCTTCATCTGCCAGCTGTGATAGAATCAATAGGAGCCAAGTAGGCAGCTAGAGACCACAATTTGGGAAGTTCTTAAAAATCTTAATCTTAACATCTTATTCAAAGTTAGTTCTTACTGATCTATTATAGCTGCCTATGATTTTTTTATGAAAAAGGAAACACATTAAAAGGTTTGAATTTGCTATGGACATGTAATTGGATTTATATGTAAGGCAATTATAGAATATTTTTAAAAGAGTAATGTAATATCAAAAGTGGAGTAAATATGAGATTACAAACTATAAACATGTGGAGTTAGGGCAGAGCTAGCTTAATAAATTTCTATCTTTGCAGGTACACTAAAGTAAGTAATGTTAACCTTTCATAATAAGTATAACTCAAGTAGGAAACAGTGGTTGAATAATGTAAAATTTATTACACAATTGTAGAATTCATAGTCTTTATAACATCGTCCTCACAGCATTTGGCACTTTTACAGTTTTCTGGATTTCACAATGTGGATTTACATGCCAGTAAAAAAGAATCATTGCATTAGTGAAAATTACTTACAAATTTTTTCACATATAAGTCAGAATTATTACAAAACACTTAACAAAAAATGCAAAGGTGTAATTCCTAAATTCAGGAAATTTGTAAAAAATGAAAATTGAAACAAAAGTTAATGCTAAGAGATTTGACATGTTTTCACAAAAAGATCAAAGCAATTTTTAAATTTAAATCATGTTCTACAACATAATTGAGTAGAGTTTACTTTAAAAAATTCAAAGAATGGAATGTCAAGATGTCAGCTGACACATTCATGCTGTTTTCAGGAGTTTAAACCCTATAAATTCAAACAAAAAAGTAAAAAATATATTTTATTTCAGTTTCAAACAAGCATTGTCAGTGAAATTAAAAACCGACAAGAGCAGGTTGGTATTTTATCTTTTTTTCTCTTTTTTTTAAAGTATAAGCAGTAGAGTAAATGCATGAGTAAATTTCTTCAGTATCCCACCCAACTTTAATATTGAAATCATATTATAAAGTACTGACTTCTGATTACTACTGAATTCTTAATCTTTTTCTCTTGGCTCTCATTCTTGACAGATCTTGGTCTCAACAATAAACTCATTGGGGAAGTGTCTAATCTTCCAGCACTTATCAATGGCACGTTTGTTGAAACCTGTGAAGAAATGCACACAAAAGGATATTTGCAAATCATAATCTGATTTGCAATCAACAGCTCAAAAACATACAATCTGATTAAAAAATGGGTAGAGGATCTGAATAGCCATCTCTCCAAAAAAGGTATACAGAAAGCCAATAGTCACATGAAAAAAATGTTCACCATCACAAATTGTTTAGGGAAGAAGAATACAAAATAATACAAAAAACTAATTCAAAAATGATATATGCACCCCTATGTTCACTGCAGCACTATTTGCAATTGCCAATATATGGGAAAAAGCTAAGTGCCCATCCATGGATGAATGGATAAAGAAGATTTGTTACATACTATCATTTGTTGCTTAACATGAAGATACAATCTGAGAGATGCATTCTTGGGTGACTTTGTGGTGCAAACATCGTAGTGTAATTACACAAACCTGTAAGGTATACCCTATATGCTATATGCTATAACCCATTGGAACTACCATCATATTTGCAGTTCATTGTTGACTGAAATGTTAAGCTATAAATAACTGTATATACAATGGAATACTACCCAGCCATGAAACAATGGAATCTTGCCATTTTTGACAACATGACTGGACCTCAAGTGTATAATGCTAAGGTAAATAAGTCACACAGAGAAAGACAGATATTGTGTGATTTCACCCATATGTGGAATATAAAGAAACAAACTGATAGATAGAACAGATTGGTGATTACCAAAGAGGAAGAGGATTGGAAATTAGGCAAAATGGATAAAATGGTTAATCTTATTGTGGAATAGAAACTAGACTTTTCATGGTGAGCCCAATGAAGTGTATAGAGATGTCAAATTATAATGTTGCACACCTGAAACTTACATAAAGTTAAAACCAAGACATTTCAATAAAAAAGTGGCTGTTGAACTTTTATGTAAATAAAAACATACCTAATTTGCTCTCAGGTTTTCCCACTATACTTGTCTCCCAATTACACAGGATAAAAGAAAGGGTAAATTTCCTACCTAGCAGAAGGTCTCTGCGACGAAGGCGGAAGGACTTGCGGTTGTTGCAAAGTTGGTAAATAAAAATCCCAAGGTTACTAACATCACGAATCTCTTCCACAGCAACTAGGTCTTCACGAACCACATAAGTGTGAGGCAAGTATTTACCACTCTAAAAATCATAATAAAAAAAGATTGAAGTGACAAATTCTTTAAAACATTTAAATATTTATCTATAGCAGATACATTTTTTAAACAGACTTTGTTTAGAGCAATTTTAGGTTCACAACACACTTCTTATTTGAAAATTATATTTCAGTCAATTGGAATGTTTTGGTTCAAATCTTTATTTTTTGAAATGAAAAAAAATATTTGGAAATGTTTATAAAAATTCTGACATCCAAAATACATACAGCCAATTTGCCAAAGAGCTCCACCAGATTCTTTGGAGACATAACAATGGAGGTATTGAGCGGCATCAGATAGCAGTTCCCAAGCAGTAAGTCCAGGTAAGCGGTCATGCCCTGTTGGGGAAGGGAGAAATGCGAGCGTGATACAGAAAGTATCAGCGCTGCAGATTTTCTAACTACCATTAGAATAAGCAGCTTCAGTCTTTCAAAAAAAGAAATTTCAGGACATTAGTGAGATTATGTATTATAATAATCCATGAATACTGGTACCCTTCTTCTGACAATAAAAAAGTACATTTATAAACAGATTTAGTACAAATGAATAAGCTGAGAAAATACTAATAAGAATGAGAAACACACCTTTTCGAAGTCGTGAATAATTGCTGCAGGGTCACTATCAGAGAAATTGGGGACAGGCACATCAATGATTGCGATGTTGTCATCCTCACGAATGTCAGCTTCCTCAGTGACAGGCAAGAAGTAGGGCTCTCCTACTCGAAGGATATTTGCAGGGAGCTCTGAATCAAAGAAACACATCTCTCCATGGTAGATGGTATTCTAGAAGATGAGAATGGAGGAACAAAATATTCTAATACTACCGTGACATTTGAATCATTTCTCACATTCGTATCAATTCATTGTATTCTTTACCAAGCTGAAAATTGTTGACAATATTTGTCACCAGGAAGACAAATCCATTTTATAAACTAAAAGGAAATTGGAAATCTTTCCTAAATATTTATTTATCTGCTACAAACACAGAATTATTTAAGTTACTACTAAATGTATAACACTAAGTAATCCAAATAATAATTGTAATTATTACCTTGGGCATGAAGTACTTGTAAATGCAGGCTCCACCAACAATAAGTCCTGCCAAAATGAATGACAGGCCTAAGAGAGTCAGCATGCATCTCCCAGAGGAGCTTTCTTTCTCCTGGGACGCGACTAGGAGTTCCTATTTATTAAAAAGCAAAAACAAATGGGAGAGCTATGGTGATTACACCTGAGGGGAGAAACCCTATACTGTCAAAATACCAAAATAGTTTTTAAAATGCTATTATCCTAGCCTAAAATCGTTTCAAGACAATGTCTGGTATCTAATATATGTGGAAATCTCCAATTATATTAACTTTCCTTCTAGCATTTCCAAACCCAAATATAGACAGGAAGTTATTTTAAAATACATACTTGTAGAATTAGCTGAAAATAACCATTCATTTATGCAGAAAGTTATCCTCTTTAAATAAAAGGAAATTGTTACTTTTGGATTTGTATAGTGATATAATCACTAACTTTCTGAAATACAGTTGTATTTATTAACAACTTTTTGTAAATCTCTTCGCCAACTTAAAAAATTAATATAATCTATTTATTAAATAATTTCAAAAAGCTATTTTTTGAAAGTAAAGTTCTGTAGGAAGGAGTTCTATAAGACAGCTATAAGCCATTTCCACATATTTTAGAAATTAAAATATAGAAAGTAAGATATATTTCATATTGTTCCTATTTTTAAGGAGATATTAGGCTTCCCAATGTCACGCAATGTTCTATAGCTATGTACTGCATGAATGAAATAGTATTTTCCAAATTTGGACAAAACAATAAATTTTAAAGTACAGTATTTGAGATAGATACAAAGTGTGTGTAACAGTGACTGCAAAATTCTCTTAAGTCAATCATTTGCTTAGGAATTGGAACAAGAAAGATTTCAAAGCAAACAAGTAACTTATTAATTCTGCACTCTTCCCAGAGCAACGGATTAAGGGATCCTTCAATCCTATTCTTCTATGCCAAAATATCCTGAAGAAATGTTATTACATAAGGGTAGACTATATGAAGTCAGCAAATCTAGTCTCTGGTAATCAAAAGTTAAGTCATTCTAATTCAGTATATAAATATAATTGGTTTAGTCTTTTAGTCCATTAGCTCTTTTCCATGACAACTACTATAATACTTATAGAACCTAATTAACTACCAGTTAATTTAGTGAAGACAAATGCATGAATTCTAAGAAGCAACAATTGATAAACGGTTTTTAAAAAAATTATTTTTCTTTAAAATTCAAAGAAAGTTGGTATTCACACTTTCTTAGCTACATGTATCTAAGTTCAAACATTTCATTACTTTTCTATAAACCTTAGGGCTTTTCCTTGTCTTAATAATTTTCAGAAATTTTAAATTATGGTTATTAAAATGTTTAAAATTGAACTACAAAGAAAAAACTATAAATTATGATTGTTAATAACTGTAATCTAGACTTAGAAATTATATTTCAGATGATTAAATTGAGGTCCATAAAGGTGAGTGACTGGCTTATAAATTATAATATGACTTAATTTGAAATATTCAAAGAAACAAATTTCTTTTTCTTTTGTTTCTGAGATATGATAGCAACATGTACTGCAATTTCTTTTCTCCTTCCAATAATCAGGGAGTCTATTACTAAACAAAGTCTAAATATTAGCGTCTCAATTACAAAATGTTTCCTACCATACTAGGAATAAGGGTCTTTTGCTTTCATTTAAATTTTCTGTACGTCAGGGTGGTGGTGGTTGTCACTTATAGCTAATTTCTTTCTGAACCACATTTAGCACACAGCCTGTGATATACCATTCTGTTGTGCTCAATATCAGATAAGCTGATCAATATATCACAATATCATGTGTCAAGTAACATGAAATCAGTGTCCTGCAGTGGCCAAGTCAGGGTCCTCTGGGAATTTCTCAACATCTAACAAAGAAATCTAATCACAGTGCAAATGCTCATATTTATTTATTTCTTATCACACCACACGCCTGGCAAGAAGTATGACTTGTATATTAACCGAATCCAACTACAAGTCATAAGGTTTTTGCTGCTGATGGGGGAAAAAAGGATAGCTATGTGACTATATTTAACTACTGGCATCTAATTAGACCTCCCCCCAAAAAAATCTGGCCATGTTTCATTTACAAAGTCAGTAGGTTACATATTTAACTGTTTGTCATTTAATCAAAAGCTCAACAATGCAAGGGAGGTTTGCATTGTTGGGAGTGTTACTTTTGTTTTCTGAAATGTATAATACACAACAGTTAATCTGATTGCTGGCTTAAATATTAAATGTTTTCATGATAAAACTTGTGCATAAACACATTAGTATTTCAAATTGTGTGCACGATCATTTTTACTACAGGGATTATCATTTCACTCAAAGCACATTCAAAATTTCCATTGTGAACACAAAAGGTCTTCGTAGATCTTGTATAAGAAGAAGAAAATATCATTGTGCTTTTTAACATTGTGATTTTACTGAGGAAATGAGAAGTAGTTTACAAACATTGAAACCATGATAGATGTTTAAAGGAAATAGGACTGAATAAATAATAGTTAATATATATTTTTTGAAAACTCTCCCAGTTCTTGGCAATATCAACAGTTTTAAATTACAAGCTTGGACATTAGTTACATCTCTATTTGGCGGGCGGGGGAGGGGAGGTGGTTGAGAGGCACTATGATTCAAAAAGGAAATACTAAAAGAAAAACGGGGGGAAAATCTCAAAATTAATTTTTATGGAAGAATGTTTTCTTTAGGAATTGCCACTCGAAAAAACACACAAAGTTTTGCAGTAAGAGAGCGCAGTGAACATCCCAAGTTCTAATTAAGACCAACTTCAACTTTGATTAACCCCATTACCAAATACTTAAGTCCCCCTATGACCAAGGACAAATTGAAAATATTCATGCTCAGCCAGAGACATATACCTGCCCCAACCTTTACTGCTTCAAGTTAAAGCAGTCCTGTCCTCTCCGCCAACACTCAGTGATCCTAGAAGGACTTAGATTCAAGAACTTCATCCACGTCAAAAGGAAAGAAAGAAGTGTTTAATCTCCTGCCCCTGCTCACCCCACATGCCCACTCTGCCCCTGCGGAGATCGTGCACGCCTTTGGAGACGCGGATTCGGCAGCATTCCTCTCACTGAATCCGTCTCCCACAAGTTCCCTATGAGAAGGATGACGTCGGACCCCAGGGGTTCTCCTCAAACTCCCTCCAACATCACTCAGCCATATACAGTGTGAATTAGAACCGCAGGAACGTGGCTCGACGTGCTGGAATAAAAAAGGGGTGTAGGACACCGCAGGAAGACGGTGGCTGCCTAGACAGAACCGTGAGAGGTAGCAAACCCGAAGGATAGTTCAGACAAGACCGCCTGGGAAAGCAAGATCAGGAATGCAATTTTCATTTTACCCTCTGCCACCTGCCCCGTTCCTTTCTCCCTCCTCCCCGAACCCTCGCCAACACCAGCGGGCTGTCAGGAGTGTATCGGGGACTGCTACCTTGCCGGTTAAGATCTGAGCTCCGACTGTGCGGTTCACTAGGGCCTCCACGTCTTGTCGAGCCTCCTCTTTTTGCACCGCTGTGGGTGTGTTGAAGGCGATTTTCACCATGGTGAATCTTTGGGCTGCGAAGTAAGTGCAGGCTGGAGTCAGCGTCTTGGGCTGCAGGTTGGGAAAGAAGATCGTGCTAGCCCTAGCAGCACCTACCCTCTCCCCAGACTGCCTTAAACCGCTGCTAGCACAGGTCCCGGGATACTTAAGACTCAGTTACAAGCTAAGTGGGAGACTGTGGGCGGGGCCCGGGAGGGGCTTAGGGAGGAGCGAGAAGGGGTTCAAGCGCTGGGATGGGGGTGGGGGTTGTCGTTGGGGGAAGAGGAGGGGACGTGGAGCCCTTGCCGATTGGGGCTAAAGTGCCTCACCTGCATTCCAGGCTTCCTCCCACCAACTCTCTGCTCCCTCAGATTTGAACTGGACAGAAAGGAAGCCTGCCACTTAATGTTTTTCTGCCTCTGTCCTGTCACGGTAGCCCCTGATGCTGGTTCTGTTTTCTCAACTTGGGCCCTGATTCCCCCCACATTAACTTGGCACTAACCCAACCTTTTCCAGCTCTGCACCCACTGAAGTCACAAAAGCAGTTTCCTGACTATTCTATACCTTTATAATAAAGTCTTCCATTTAAAATGGTGATGGTGCACGGGTGAATTGGGAGAAATTCAATGGGGGCTACACCTGAGAAAAGAAAGCAAACATTGTTTAAAAAAAAATGAGCAATGATGTAAAATATATAAATAAAAAAATTTAAAAAGAAAGAATACTCGCAAACCCATTTTATAGTTAATGGGTTAATTCTCAACAAAGTTTTCTTTCTTGTAGTTTAGTAATTTTAATTTCCTAATCTTGAGTAATGATAAATCAAAAATATATAGCTTCTTCCTTCTCAACTGTCCATTTTTCAAGGAATCCAGAGCCTGTTTCTCCCCAGTAATCTGCTATGAAATCTGCAGGGAGAAAAGTAGATGTGTGTGTATTTATGTGCTTAATGAAATAGAAATGTGCACAGGAGATATAAAATTTAGCTAGATGCTAATACAGCTTTAGCAGGATGAAAATCAATAATCTCAAAGGGGCTGAACTAGAAATAATTATTGAAACTTTTACACGTGCAGCCACTTAATCATGCTATTTATTCACAGTTTTCCTACATTGGTGACACTGAAAGAGAATCTCATCATATGAAGTTCATGTTGTGGACACTGGTGGCTGGGGATGACAGTTAAAGTGTTTTATTAAGTACTTTGTCCTGCAAAAGCAATAACACTGTACACACCCTTGTGTGTATACAGCTTTACTAGAGAATACCCTATTTGGCAATCTACTTACTAAAGGGACTTGAATATGTTAAGTGACCACCTCTCTGTCCAAAAATTTCCAGGTGGAAATTTTTCCCCGAGATTTCCTTGACGCTGAATCCATTGTCCTATCTTTATGCGTGTGTGTGTGTGTGTGTGTGTGTGTGTGTGTGTGTGTGTGTGTGAAGACAGCCTTCATATTCCTGGCTAGATCACAGATGAGAAGGGATGGAGGGGAAGAGTAGGAAGCCTGTACCTTACACGGGGCCAGATGATTGAGTTTACTTAGAAATATCGGCATTTCTTTCACTTATTCTTTGCTCAAGATGGACCATTATAATTTAACATTTATCATGATTTTAAAATTCCTAAGATTTTTCTTTCTACAGTTACCTTCTGTTGGTCAGTCTTTTGTGACAACTCAACTTAGGATCTGGGTTAATCTAACCCTATGATTCACAACACATGGATGGAGGAACAAATTATTGCTCATACACATTTAACTACCAAGTTCTGACACTTTATTATTTTAGTGTATCTAACCTGAAATGTAATCAGATAGAAGAGTCAGGAATTATTTCTGTTTTTCAGATGAGTTGACCCAAACTCTGATAATAACGAAGTTAGTATATGATTATTTCTGGTTATATGACACTGAATAAATCACTCTCTATCTTTGGGTCTCAGTTTCCTCCTCAATAGAGTGCTTCAATATCTTCTTCTCATTCTTCTGAGGATTGTTTAGGACAATTAAGGAGTAAACAGTTTTTAAATTGTGAAATCAATAGCAAAGTAAAATGATTGCTTACCCAAGGATTCTTCCTTTTTGTTGAGTTAACATTGGTTTACAACACTACATGTGATTGAGAGGTCTAGGTTCACACTGCTTCAGATATATGTTGCACAACAAACCCACCACCAAGGCACCCAAAGTACTCCAACATTGTCCTCCTCTAGCCTCAACTTCACATTCAGATTTCTAAACTTTGTTTTGGTTTGACTTTGTCTGACCCTTTGTTTTGTCACTTTATATTCCACACATGACTGAAACCATCAGTATTTTTGTCTTTCTCTTTTTTAAAATATTTATTAATATATGCAGCCAAGAGCTGGGGTGTGGGCCAGAGGTGCGGGGGTGGTGGGGGGGTGAGAGAAGTCACCAGAGACAGAGCAGGGGAACAGAACAGGCAGATTGCCTGAAGTACACTGCTGAAAGGGGAGCAGTGGGCAAGACAGGAGAGGTCTGCTGCGCCATGTGGGTCAGCTCCCTGGCTGGGGATCAAATTCGTGCTGCAGTGGCTGTGGATAGCTTCATAGTGCTGAGACTTAACCCCTTGCGCCACCAGGGAGGCCCTATTTTTACCTTTTTATTCTGACTTATTTAATTAGTTCCATTCATATTGTCACAAATGGCAAGAGTTCATCCTCTTTATATAGCTGAGTAGTATTCCACTGTATATATGTGTGCATGTGTATATACATGTATATACACATGCATACATACATATATAACACATCTTTTTAATACACTCATCTGTCCTTGGGCACTTAGGTTTATTGCAGTACTATTTATTATAGCCAAGCTAGGAAAACAACCTAAGTGCCCAAGGACAAATGACTGGATTAAAAAGATGTGTTATAAATGTATGTTTTCCATAGAGATTGGAACAGACTATAGTAACCAGACTATTGGAACCAACAGACTATTGGAACCAACAATAGTATATGAGGCTCCCTTTTTCTCCATACACTTACCAACATTTGTTATTTCTGGTCTTTTTCATATGGGCCATTCTCACAGGTGTGAGATGATATTTCATTAGTTTATTTTTTCTCCACCACCATCTCTTGTGTTCCCTTGTCCCTCTCCCTCATCTTCCTTGTTAACCTCAGAACTCTCAGAATGTTTATTGATAGCCATTAGTTGTTTAAAGTGTCTTGTGTTGTGGAATTGTCTGTTATATGAATGTCCAATATTTGTTTTTATCATTCTGCCTTACTTTGCGGCACAAAATTCTCTCAAATTTCCTCCATCTTTATTGAAAATGGCTGCATTTCATTATTTTTATGGCAACATAATACTCCATGGTGTATTTATACCACACCTTTTTTTTATTGTTGTTTATATCTTTTACATTTTGTATTCCCCTTGGGTAACCCACCACCAATTCACCCATGATCCATCTCCATGGTCCCTTGTGTTCTTTTCTACTCCATTTTGTGCCCTTATCCTCCCTCCCCCCCCCGGACCCCCCTCCACGGAGTATCTCTCTCTTATTTGGTGTCCTTATATTCCTGTTATAAGTGAAACATTTGATATTTTTCTCTTTCTTTCTGGCTTATTTCACTGAGTATGTTTCCCTCTAATTCCATCCATGTCGCTGCAAATTGCATGGGTTTATCTTCTTTGAATGTTGAATAGTATTCCATTGCGTATATGTACCACATCTTCTTGATCCAATCATCTATTTTTAGACATCTGGGTTGCTTCCATACCTTTGCTATTGTGAATAGTGCCGCAATGAACACACGGGTGCATGTATCCTTTTGAATTAGTGTTTTTGTGCCCTTTGGGTAGATTCCCAAAAGTGGTATTGCTGGAGTATGGAAGCTCCATGTTTAGCAGTTTGAGGAATCGCCATACAGCTTTCCATAGTGGTTGGACAAGTTCGCATTCCCACCAGCAGTGTAGAAGAGTTTCTTTTTCTCCACATCCTTTCCAGCATTTGTTGTTGCCTGTATTTTTAATGTGTGCCATCCTCAGAGGTGTGAGGTGGTATCTCATTGTAGTTTTGATTTGTATTTCCTTGACTATAAGTCATGTTGAACATTTCTTCATGTACCTGTTGGCCATTTGCTTTTCTTCTTTGGAGAGGTGCCTTTTTAGCTCTTCTGCCCATTTTTTGACTGGATTATTGCATTTGTTTTTGTTGAGTTGTGTGAGTTTCTTGTAAATTTTTGTTATCAGACATTTATCGGTTGTATTGTGTGCAAAGATCGTTTCCCAGTTGGTAGAGTGTCTGTTAGTTTTGGTTAATGTCTCTTTTTCTGTACAGGAGCTTTTTATTTTGATCTAATCCCATCTGTTTATCTTGTCCTTCACTTCCTTCACTTTGGGGAATGTGTCTTTAAAGATTTTGCTGAGATGTATGTCGGGTAGAGTTTTGCCTATATTTTCTTCTATAAATCTTATGGTTTCAGGTTTTACATAAGATCTTTTATCCATTTTGAGTTGGCTTTTGTGCAGGGTATGAGGTAGTAGTCTCACTTCATTTTTTTGCATGTGGCTATCTAGTTTTCCCAGCACCATTTATTGAATAGACTGCCCTTGTTCCACTGCATTTTCTTTGCTTCTTTGTCAAAGATTAGTTGTTCATAGATATGTGGCTTTAATTCTGGGTATTCTATTCGGATCCATTGGTCTTTGTGTCTGTTTTTGTTCCAGTACCATGATGTTTTAATTATTACAGCTTTGTAGTATAGTTTGAAATCAGGGAGTGAACTTTCTCTGTTTTCTTTCTTTTTAGTCAGGAGGGCTTTAGCTATGCGAGGTTTTGTGGTTCTATATGAATTTCATCAGTATTCGATCTATTTCTTTGAAGAATGTCATTGAGGTTTTTATTGGAATAGCGTTGAATCTGTAAATTGCTTTTGGTAGGATTGCCATTTTGACAATGTTAAGCCTTGCAATCCATGAGCGAGGGATGCCTTTCCATCTTGTGTTTTCTTCTATTTCTTTCAACAGTGTTTTATAGTTTTCTTTGTGTAAGTTCTTTATGTCTTTTGTTAGATTTATTCCCAGATATTTGATTTTTTTGGTTTCAGTTTTGAAGGGGATAGATCTCTTAATTTCTTCTTCTTGAGATTGGGTGTTTTTATATAGGAATGCTACTGATTTTTGTGCATTGACTTTGTATCCTGCTATTTTACTGAACTGGTCTATGAGTTTGAGTAGTTTTTCTATGGAGTTTTTAGGGTTTTGTATATATATTATCACATCATCTGCAAATAGAGAGAGTTTAATTTCTTCTTTTCCTATTTGGATTCCTTGAATGTCTTTCTATTGTCTTATTGCTCTGGCCAGGACTTCCAGTATTATATTGAAAAGCAATGGTGAGAGTGGTCATCCTTGCCTTGTTCCTGATCTTAGTGGAAAGGCCTTCAGCTTCTCACCGTTGAGGATAATATTGGCCGTGGGTTTTTTGTATATAGCTTTTATTATGTTGAGGTATGTTCCTTCTATCCCAAGGATTTCAAGGGCTTTTATCATAAATGGGTGTTGCACTTTGTCAAATACTTTCTCAGTGTCTATTGATATGATCATATGGTCTTTATTTTTCTTTTTGTTGTTGTGTTGGATTACAGTGATTGATTTTCAGATGTTGAACCATCCTGTGTCCCTGGAATAAATCCCACTTGGTCGTGGTGTATTATCTTATGGATGCATTGTTGGATCCTGTGGCTAAGATTTTGTTAAATATCTTTGCATCAGTATTCATTAGGGAGATTGGTCTGTAGTTTTCTTTTTTTGTATTGTCTTTGTCTGGTTTTGGTATTAGAGTACTGTTTGCATCATAGAATGTGTTTGGTAGTACTCCTTCCTTCTCGATTTTTTGAAAGAGTTTGTGTAATATAGGGACTATTTCGTTTTTGAATGTTTGGTAGAATTCGTTTGTGAAACCATCTGGTCCTGAGCTTTTGCTTTTGGGGAGGCTTTTAATTATTTTTTCAATTTCACTGCTTGTGATTGGTCTGTTTAGGTGTTCTATATCTTTTTTTGTCTAGTTTTGGGTGATTTTATAGTTGTAGGAATTTGTCCAGATCCTCTATGTTGTTGTACCTGTTTCCGTATAGCTGTTCATAGTAATCTCTGATTTTTTTTTATTTTTGCTGTGTCCATTGTGATTTCTCCTCTTTCATTTATGATCCTATTTATTTGTGTTTTCTCGCATTTTTTTCTTTGTAAGCCTGGCTAGTGGTTTGTCTATTTTGTTTATTTTTTCAAAGAACCAGCTCTTGGCTTCATTGATCTTCTGGATTTTTTTTTCCATTTTGTTTATTTCTGCTTTGATGATTATTATTTCCTTTCTTAAACTGCCTTTTGGGTTTTTTTGTTGTTCATTTTCTAGTTATTTGAGATGTGAGATTAAATTGTTTCTTTGAGTTGTTTCTTGTTTGTTGATGTGAGCTTGTAATGCTATGTATTTTCCTCTTATTACTGCTTTTGCTGTGTCCCAGACATTCTGGAAAGTTGTGCCCTCGTTGTCATTCAGTTCTATGTATTTTTTAATTCCTTCTTTGATCTCTTCGTTGATCCATCAGTCTTCCAGTAATGTGGGCTTCAGTCTCCATGAGGTAAGAGGGTTTCTTTTTTTCTTTTCATGGTTTATTTCCAGTTTTACTCTTTTATGATTGAAGAAGAAGGCTGGTACGATTTTGATCTTAGTGTATCTGTTGAGGTTTGTTTTGTGGCCTAATATGTGATCAATCCTGGAGTATGTTCCATGTGCACTTGAGAAAAATGTGCATTCAATTTTTCGGGGTTAAATGATCAATAGATATCTGTTAATCCCATGTGGTTTAGGTCCTTATTTAGAGCTTTAGTGTCCTTGGTTATTTTTTGTCTTGTTGATCTGTCCAATGGTGAGAGTGGAGTATTGAAATCTCCTACTATATATGCATTTTCTTTAATGTCTGTTTAATGTCAGAGATAATAATAATTGTCTGATATATTTTGGTGCTCCTTCATTTGGGGAGTATATGTTGATGAGTGTTATATCTTCCTGTTTTATTGTCCCCTTTATCATGATGTAGTGACTAGCTGTCTCTCTTTTTACCTTCTTAAGCTTGAAGTCTGTTTTATCTGTTGTAAGTATAGCTGTTCCTGCCTTCTTTTTTGGTCCGTTTGCTTGTAGGATTGTTTTCCAACCTTTTACTTTCAATCTATGCTTATCTTTTGCAGCTAGATGTGTTTCCTGTAGACAGCAGAAGGTTGGGTTCTGTTTTATGATCCAGTCCGCTACTCTGTCTTTTTATTGATGCATTTAGTCCATTTACATTTAGGGTTAAAATTGATATATTGGTATCAGTTTTTGCCAGTTTGTTTGACTTTTTGTGGCCCTAGTCCTTACCTTATTCTGCTTTTCCTTGTCACTCCTTTGTTGGTTTTGGCTTCAGTGCTTCTTGTAGTGTTTTTGGGAGTGGGGTTTTGGTAGTAATGAATTTCTGAAGTTTCTTTTTGTCAGAAAAAGTTCTTATTCTATCTTCATAGAGGAAGGAGAGCTTTGCAAGGTAAAGTATTCTTAGTTGACATTTGTTGGCTTGGAGTTTGTTAAATATGTCACTCCATGCTCTTCTTGCCTGTAGTGTTTCTTCAGAGAAGTCTGATGTCAACCTGATTGGCTTTCCTTTGTAGCTTATTTGTTTCTTTGTCCTCATCATTTTCAATACATTTTCCTTGTCTTGAATTCTCGATAGCTTTACTATTATATATCTTGCTGGTTTTTTTTGTTTCATTATAATAATTGGAGATCTTCTGGCTTCCTGTATGTCAATTTTTGTTTCCTTTTTTTATGTTTGGGAAGTTCTCTTCAATTATCTCCTTGAAAAGTTTCTCTGTTCCTTTGTCTTTCTCCTCTCCTGGGATTCTCATGACTCTGATGTTTCCTTTTTTCATGGTGTCAGATAGTTCTCGAAGCATTTCCTCATTCTTTTTCCTTCGTTTTTCTCTTTCCTTTTCTGTGTTGGTTCTTTCAGTATCTTTATCGTCCAGAGTGCTTATTCTTCCCTCCATGTCTTTTATTAGACTTTTCTGGCTCTCTACTAAAGTTTGTAAATCCTCCATTTTTTCAATTTCTTCTTTATGGATTCATTCTCATTCTTCAGTTCTTCATTTATATTCCTCAATTCTTTATGTTTCTTTCCTTCTCTACCTTTTCATTTAATTCTATCATTTTTTTTGTTATGGCTATTTTGAATTCTTTATCTGTTAAGCAGATGTAATCTTCTGTGTTCATATTATTGGGTTCTGGAGAAGGATTTTCTCTCTGTGGAGTTTTGTTTTCAGAGTCATTTGTACCATTTTTCCTTCCCATTGTTGGCCTTCTGCTTTGCTCTGATCATAGTGTTCTTGTACCACTGGTGCTGGTGGGCATGACTCCTGGTTTCACTTGCTGAGGAGTGTTTGTGGCCAGTGTCTGAGCTGCTGTGGCCGGGTGTCGTCTGGGTACTCTTGTTTCTCTGTTGAACTTCTGTGTCCCTCGTGGCGTGTGTCTGACGTGTTTCAGGGTCCAAGTAGAATTACAAAAGAAGAAGGGGTGTTGTGTGAAGGGGTGTGTGTTACATATGTTTAGAGGATGGGAGGAGCAATAGGGGGTTAGATGGGGGAGGATGAGGGAGGAAAAGGATATGGAGGAGGAGGAAGGAATCAGGGTGCGGGGGGAGAAAGGAGAAGAAAAAAGAGGACTGCCTCCCCGCTGCTCCCCTCAGCAGTGTATTTCTGATCTGCCTGTTCTGCTCCCCACTCTGTCTCTGGTGAACCCTCTTGTCGCCCCACGCCTCTGGCCTGTAGCCCAGCTTGTATGCATAAATAAATAAATCTTTAAAAAAAAAGAGGAAGAAACAAACAAACAAGATAAACAGACAAAAAAGTGTTGATGATAGTGGCAGGGAGATAGGGGGATAGAGGGATTAAGAGAACAGAGATAGTGGAGGGTGAGACAGATAGATAGTGAGCAACCAATTAGTCAGGGAAAAAATAAACATATGGGCAGATGTGGGAGGGTAACTTATCAGGATTTTGTGTAAAACAAAATTAAGCTTATTGCGATTAAAATAAATCAAAAAGAAGAAGAGAGAGAAAGGAGAGGAAGAAAAGTAGAAGGAAAGGACGTAAAGAAAGAGGTAGGTAAAAAGAAAAAAAAATTGAAAAAAGAAAAAAAAATGGCTAAAGATATCCCCCCTAGGCTCTCGGGGTTGATGCAAGCTTGGGGAGATTTCTGTAGTCTTTTGCCCCTGAGGTCTTGGGGTTTTCGGGTGGCCCCATGCTGGGGTTCAAACCCCTTTCAGGTGTCAGATGCTGCTATCACTCCACTGTCCTTTGCTGCTGGTATTGGTTGCTAGAGTTCTTTCTAATCTCTCTCTCCCAGCGTTTCCTCCAGTGTTTGCCTGAGTCTATCGCCACTGCTGGAGCAGGCAGCTGAACAGCAGGTGTTGGGGCTGGCAGCCTCTTCCCACCTGGAGCTACAGTCCCATGGGTAGGTGGGGGAGGAGCCAAGTCAGCAGGCAGCCTCCTCCCTCAGGAACTACTTCAGCCAGGGGGGCTGGTGGGGGGAGGGGGGCCACGTGGGTCAGCAGTCTCTTCCCAGCTGGAGCTGCAGCTGCGTGGGCAAGTGATGGAGGGGGTCCCCCCAAAATGGGAGGCAGCCTCCTCCGGGCTGGCAAAGCTACTGCCTCGGGCAGGAGGGGGAGGGGCAGGAGCTTCGGCAACCTGCAGCTGGAGGTTCTCTGGGTGCAGCAGCACAGGGATGAAGGAGGGATCGCGCACCTCACCGTCTGGCTGAAGTTTTCCATCCCCACCGCAGTCCCAGGCCTTATACTCGGCAATGCTTGAGGAAGCCTGCTTGCCCTCCTTTCCTTGCCAGTGTCTTTCTGGGAGGGGCCTGGTGACCTTTTCCTTCTCTTTACTCAGTCTCTTCTACTTCTTTCCGTGTCCAGGACACCAGTGGGGTGGTTGTTCTGTGTAGCACGTCTGGTCCTCTTCAGATCAGGTCCCAAATTTAGAGATATTTCTCTCTGTAAATCATTTTTTATGGGAGAGCCTGATCCTAGTGCCCAATCCTAGCATCCATTCACTGCCATGTTGATCCCGGAAGTTGTACCACACCTTCTTGATCCATTTGTTTATTGAAGGATATTTAGGTTGTTTCTACGTCATAGCTATTGAAATAATGCTGCTGTGAATATTGTGGAACATATGAGCTTTTTTATTTGTTTCATTTTCTGTGAATATATGTAAAAGAGTGGGATTGCCAGATCATATAATATTTCCATTTTTTAATTTTTAAAGAGAAATGCAGATTGTTTTCCATACTATAATTTCACCAATTCACATTCCCACTAACAATGTAATAGAATTCAACTCAAAATTGATAAAAAAAAAATTGTATGTAAGACCTGAAACCATAAAATACATAAAAGAAAACATAGGCAAAAGACTCCATGACAAAAATTTCAGAGATAACTGTGCGGATTCATCCCCAGAAGCAAAGAAAGCAAAAGAGATTATAAAAAACTGGGACTAAATCAAACTAAAAATCTTCTGCACAGTGAATGAGATAACTAAAACAAAGAAGCACCCTACAAAATGGGAGAAAATATTGCACACAAATCATTTAACAAGGAATTGATCAAAAAATCTATAAAGAGCTCATGTGACTAAACAAAAAGAAAACAAATAACCCAATCAAGAATGGCTAGAGGGGGTAAATAGACACCTCTCAAAAGAAGAAACAGATGGCAAATATGCACATGAAAAAATGTTCACCATCACTTATCATCGAGTAAGTTCAAATCAAAACCACAATGAGATACCACCTCACACCAGAGAGAATGGCCCACATCAAAATGACCAGTAGCATCAAGTTCTGGTGAGGGTGTAGAAAAGAAGGAAACCTCTTACATTTTTGATGGGAAAATAGAATGGTCCAACCCAGATGAAAAGTAGTGAGGATTTCTCAAAAGACTATGTATCTGCCATACAACTCAACAATTCCATTTCTAGGTATCTACCCAGAGTACAAAAACATTAATTTGAAAGGAAAAATGCAGCCCTTATGTTGATGGTAGCACTATTTATGACAGTCAAGATATGGAAAAAAACAAAGTGCCCAACAATAGATGGATGGATTAAGAAGATGCGGTACATATACACAATGTGATACTACTCAACAATCATAAACCATAAATTAATGCCAATATGGATGGAGTTGAAGAGATAATCCTAAGTGAAATAAATCAGAAGTAGAAAGATAAATACCAGATGGTGTCACTAATGTGGAATATAGAGAAAGCACCCATTGTTAGTGCCCATTTCTGGAAAAGTAAATATTATCTATATGGTTTTATTTTATTTCAAAATATAATCTGCCATTTGCTAATTGGATTGAAACCAGTAGTTAACTTGTTTCTATATACTAAAAATGGTTGTAATGACTAAGCTCTTTGTCATTCTCTTTCCTTCCCAATAATATCTTCTTGTTTCTTAGAATCAATTTCTATTGATTGTTTTCAGAAACTGGGGATCTGGTTATTGTTCATATTCCAGCTCATATTGTTAACCATATCTGAATATACATTCATAAATTACTTCTCTGTTCTCACATGTCAGATGGTGACTAAACTATCATAAATTGGGTTGAATGAACATGACATACAATAGGATGTCAATTCTCTATGAATGATATTGTGAAATTACAAAAATTTCATTCACACAAAAATAAGGGTATTAGTGGCATCTGTGATAGTCTTTCATTCATAAACTCATTTATTTGTTCAACAAAAATTTACTGAGTGTCTACTATGTATCTTCTGCTATGATTAGCCATGGAAATACAGTGGTACAAAGTATACACAACTTTACCCTTATAATCACCACTGCAGTCACGGAAATGACATATTTATTATGAGTTCAGTTTTTGTAGTAGAACACTGGTCCTGTACTGTGAGTAAGATGTAGAATTTCTACAAACACACAGGTAGTTTCAAACCTAATCAGTGCTACTAGGTGTTTAAATTTCTAGTTTACCTTTAATGGCTTTACCACAGAATTCTATTTAAGATTAATCCAATTTGTATTGGGAAACCAGTTAAAAGACACTCCAACATTCCCAGTGATACTAGTAGAATACATTGGTGGATGAGCTATTGGGAAAATAAAGGAACAATTCCCAGAGATGTTTAGGAGTCATACTTTAAAGATATGGTGCTAGTATATATCATGTGATGGGCACCGTAATTTTCCCACCACCAAAGAGCCCATAGTCCTCCACCACACTCTACCATGCTCTCCTCCACCACCACCACTTTCCTCTTGCTCTCCCTTCTGAATGTTTCGGATTTATGGTCTGCTTTCAAGGGTCAGCCTTACAGTTTATCTTTGTCTTATCCTTTGTTCGGTTTCTCTAGATTCCATGTGTAAGTGAAACTATCCAGTATTTATCTTTCTCCTTCTGGCTTACTTTGCCTAGAATAAGCCCTTCTAGTTCCGTCCACATTGCCACAAAGGCATGAGTTTATCTTTTTTGATCACTGAATAGTATTCTGTTGTGTATTTGTACCACATTTTCTTGATCCACTCAACTGTTCTGGGGTATTTAGGTTGTTTCCATATCTTGTCTATTGTAAATAGTGCTGCTATACACATAGGAGTGCAGGTTTCCTGTCAAATTAGTGTTTTTGTGTATTTAGATACCAAGGAGTGATATTGTTGGGTCACATGATAAGTCACTGAGAGAAATAGCTAATAAGTACAAATCTTTTTGTCATGATGAAAATGTTATAACATGTTTTGTGGTAATTGTTGTACAACTCTGAATACACCTTAAAACTATTATGTCATATACTCTAAATGTGTGAATTTTCACTGTGAGTTATTTTAATAAATCTGTTTATAAAAAATACATGATGTAGATAATTCCTTTAAAAATCTGTCTGAATGACTGGAAAAATCATATTTGAGAAAAATTATGATGTCCTTGATAACAATACTAAACATTTGTTGAACACATCAAATGTTAAATTTCTGTGCTAAGCCCATAAATTGTCATTTAACCTTTATAACAATATAGTGAGGTATTATTATATTCCCCATTTTATTGATGAAGAAACTGAATTTTTGAGATGTCAGATGATTTTCCCAAGGTCAGATCCTAGCAAAGGTCAGAATCACGTGGTCTGATTCCATTGTTTGTTCTCTTACCCATCATATTGCTTTGTGATACTAAAAGAAATGAGAAAATCAAGAGCAGATATGGAAGCAGGAAAAATAATCAACATATTCTGCAGTGAAATGAAATATTAATCTCCTGGTCATAGTCAAACAGAGATTCTAGCTTAGTTTTTCATTAAGGACTGAAAACATTTGAGATACTTTTAAAACTTTGCTAACCATGAGTACATGATTATAAGTTACTCATCCTAAAACATATTTCTCCTGATATGTGCAGTTGTTCCATTTGGCAGAAAAACAGCTACAGGGAGAGTTGTCCAGTCTAATGCTTCTGGGTGTGATCCAGGAATTTGATTTATATCTTTGAGGAAGCAAGCCATTTTCTAGGTCCACTATTTCCCTGCATATATAACTCAGTCCCTGGAATGTAGCTAAGTAATGGACAACAAGGGAATAAATGACATTAGCTTTCTGGAATAGATTCTTATTTCTCAAGTGCATTTAAAATGTTCTTTGTAGGTTACTAGGCTACAATAATAAGAGGATGTAACTTTTTCTTAATGTAAGAACAAACTTCATCTCTTGACAATGACATGCTCATATTTTCAAGGTGAAGAAGTTCTACCTCACCCAATTTATAAAAAGTATAAAAATCACATTTCTTTTTTTGTCATACATTTCTTATTTTTGTCATTTGGGACAATTGAAAAATCTAGTGAAAATGTCTGCACTTTCAATATACCCCTTGTAAATTGTTTAAAATAATCTTGTTGTAGACTTTCTTTGGAGAATTTTTTAAAAGGAGTCCTGAATCAATAGCTGAGCATGTCTTATCTGGTCATAATATCCATAAGCACCAATCCTGAGTAATACATGGAAAAAACTCAAGTCTATTTCTAAGAATGCTTCTGAGAATGTACAATTAGTTCATTTACTCCATAATATAGTAATAAGTAATAGTGAATTATTTTTTGACTGTAGAACCATGTTCTTATTCAATAAAAGCTCAATTAATGGTCATTCCATTAATGACTGTTAATCCAGATAGTCTCTTTATCCTATTTTTAGTTTTATTGGTGATTCAACATATTCTGTTCCTAATTTAGTCTTAACACAAAATCCCAAACTGTTATAGAAACATGATTTATTTTTATTGTTCTCTAAATGCAATTTTGTTTTTTATTTTTATTTTACTAATTTTTATCAACTATGATATATTCATATCTGTTGTGCCAGCCTACTCTGCCAGTCTGGCACCAATGCAGGTTCCCATGATTCATACAGATGGGCAAGAACGAGTCCTGGAGCCATCGGTGGTTTGGAAAGGCTTTTATTACATCTTTCGTAGCAAGGCACCCAAGACTGGCAAGCCTCCTAGCCCCTGGCAAATCTTCACCTTCTCTGGCCTCTCTGGTTTTGTCTCAGGGTCTCACTGCTGCCGCTTCTCCCTTGTGCTCTCACCGCTGCAGCTGCATTCTTCCTCATGCTCTCTGTGTCTGTCCCCCCGCCCCCGCACGCATGCATGCATACCACACTACGCTATGCTATGCCATGCCCCACTATGCTACGCCAGCCCTTCTTCAGGTACCCATCATTACCTCTAATGGTGGCAGGGTGAAAAAAACCAGACCATCTTTTTTCACTTACTCTACAATATCCCCAAATTTTTAATTATCCCAAGGCATGATGACATATTGCTAATATTGAGAGCAGAAGAATATACACAACAAAAGGATACTCTAAATTAGATTATCTTCAGGTCAATGGGACTGTCTCAACAAATTAAATCATATCATGATAGGAAAATCCTGGTTGACAATCTCTTAACCCAGACTCAAGTTCCATAGTAAGTGATTTTATACTTTAGAGTGTTTCTGTTTCTGTTCTAGTGCAAAAGGGAAGTTTTATATAAAAGAATATGGTGCTGTGTTGTAGCTGCTGTACTGATTTTCATCAACACATCTTTTATACTTCCTGACTTTCAAGTTAGAGAAGTGATCTTCTCAGAACTTTATTTTCTTTTAGCAACTGAAATTTGTAAGAGCCTCCACCACATTGAGAACACTGCACAAAATTATCATTAACACTGTCTGAGAAGAAAGGGGTCTCTTCTATGCTCTGTTTATGTTGCAGTTAGCACAGTAAAAAGTAATTTCTTTCCTAATATTTGGCTTTGAGATTTATAATTTAAAATATTCTACTAAATGGGCAGATTAGAACAATGCCATTTATAAATAGAAATAATTGCACAAATGCCAACATCCATTATTAATGAGAATATTTCCTTCCCCCACTACAAGATTACCTCTTGACCTTTAACTTTTAAAAAGGCTTCTACTTATTTGAACTGTAATTTGCTTAATTCTCTACTTCAATAAACCTTCCAAGGGAACTAAAAGGTATCCATTGTGGTGAAATCTTATTCAGTCTCCTTTTATGCACTCTTTGGTATCTTGTTTGATAGTTTATCTATGAATATCTTAAGAATAAATCAATTCTCAATGCATGCCAAGAATTGCTATTGAAAAAGAATGAAGCACGAATAAATAAGAAAAAGACATGTGTGTTTTAGAAGTTACTCAGGAAATCAATTCTCTGAGGAGGCAAGTAAAATAGCCTATAAATTGTGAATCTGGATGAAATTGGGGAAATAAAGTAATGACTGATTACCAAGAATCTAACAAATACTATAATGAATGTGCTGAGACTGTGGGCAGAGTATGATTCTGCCACCTACATAGCAATTTCTTCCAAAGATAACTCTGCAAGAAAAAGCAACTGGATTCTAAATCTGCTTCCCAAATGCAGCGAGAAATCTCTTCCCAGCAATTAAAAGTGAAAGCAAGTACATTTTTTAATCTAGGAAATTCAAAGAAGCCAAAATATTCTTCCAACAAATCAACTAAGCACATAATTTGTTTCTGTTTGTGTGTGTGCTTGTACATGTATTTGTTTTAATGAGCATATTCTTTTGAGACTATTTTCTCTAAATCATGCAAACATTTTAAGCATCCAAAGAAGCTTTAACTAGAAACCTCCAAAGCATATAGTACAACTTAAACTAGCATGATGTTAACATTCTTCTTATTCCTTGCTAATTACTAGTATCATCTTCAATTTTATGTTTTTTTTTTTATATATTTGTGAAGTTTGTGGTTCTGATTTGCCTGCCTGGTGAAAGATTAACAGAACTTTTCTAAGGAGTAATTCAAGTTTCTTATGCTTCTGCAATGACTGGCAGTAATTCTGGAACTCACTGTTGCCAAGAAAGAATGAAATGGGTTTTCATGTTAGTGTAGTGTCTTATTGTATAGTCAATTCCATATATATCTATCTTTTGCCTCCATCAGCCTCCATCTAACTTACCTTTGAATTCTTGGCACTGTTAAGCCCTTCGCCTATTACAAAACTGAGACAATAAAATTATTGAATTGAACTGAATATGAAGATCATACACAACAGTCAAGTTGTGAACATTACCCAGCAAGCATATGGGACCAACTGTGTTTTTGTACATAAGCCCATTACAATTTTCACAAAGACTTTTCTACTTTAGAGGCATCTCCAACAGTACTCTGTCTGGTGTGATTCTGTCTGCATTTTTGTATTTCTAAATTGGTAAAACAGTGCATGATACATAGTACACCTTACCTTGAAACTAGGGAGCACCCTTAGAAATTCTGAAGCAAAATCATCTCCTTGGGGATAAGTACACAACAGAAATCTATTCACCCATTGTCTCACTTCCTCCATGGTGCTTTCCTGAAACGCAGTTCTCCCATTCTTTGATCTCCACCAACACTAACTTCACAGAAAGTCTTTCTTCTGTCTGGTACCACTGTATGTGACTGTGCTTCTCTCTAAATACGGTAGATGCTGATATAGAGCAGGAACTGAGTCCCACGTTTTGTACTTCCACAGTATCTAGCATGAGTCTGAGCAAACACTTAGTCGTTGTTCAAAGGAGACATACTTATTTGCTATTTGTTTTTTTTTTTTTTAAGATTTATTTTTTTTTTATTTATACATACAAGCTGGGGTACAGGCCAGAGGCGTGGAAAGCGAGAGGGTTCACCAGAGCCAGAGTGGGGAGCAGAACAGGCAGATCAGAAATACACTGCTGAGGGGAGCAGCGGGCGAGGCAGGAGAGGTCTGCCGCACCATGTGGGATTCTCCCTGGCCGGGCGTCGAACTCGCATCGCCGCTGCCGACAGCTCCACAGCGCAGCGTTTAACCGCTGCGCCACCGGGGAGGCCCCACTTATTTGCTATTTGTTGACGTTAGCTTCTCTTTGCAGAAAATGGGAGAAAATTGGGAAATTAATTGGCACAATACCTAACTCTATGTTGTATAGGAAATATAGAAATATGAAGAATAGTGTCTTCAACAAAAATGTTTAATAAAGTCTTCTGCAATAGCATAATAATAGATTCCATCTGTATAGGGTGATATTAGCTTTATATCCCTTATTTCATTTGATTCTTAAAAAAAACTTGTATATCCATTAGGGCAGAACTCATGAACTCCCACTGACAGATGCAGAAATAGAGCCTGAGGAGTCACACAGCCAGTGTGGCATAGCTTGAGATGGAACACATGTCTCTTAATTCCAAGTGTTCTGTCTACCATATCATGCTGCTTTTCAGTACAACAGATGCCCCCTGTCTAAACACCATTGTCATAAATCATCAGTAGTAGTATGAAAATATGAGCGCTAGTGCTTGCCATTTGAGACTTCTATTTCACCAAGGAATTTAATGTAAAACAATACCAATAGCATGCAGCTTTTTCAAACAGACCATGAGAAAGGTTTCTAAGAGTAATACGACACATTGGCACCAAGACATTTTATATACTATCTATACATAGCATCAGTGGTTAAGATGATCTTCCTTGATTTGAGTAAAGAGAGGCAACTTCAGCCTCTCTAGACTTATCAAATGCGAAAATGCACTTGATATGTATGTAGTCAGTGTTCCTTATCTCTGTCCTGATCTTTGAGGCAGTCTAGAGTAACGGTTATATGCAGACTCTGAAATCTTCCCCAGAGGTTTCTAAACAGCTTTTCCCTGATGTCACATTGACCTTATTATATTGCATACTCATTCCTAAATCAATTATTGGCAAGAAGAGTGAATGGAATTACCACAATTGGTTTAGTCTATTCAAAATTCACTCTGGTCTGAAGAGAGATAAATTTTATTGAGTGAACAAAATTGGATTATCTATAAGTAGAAATAAGTGCAATGACTATAAGGTAGGAAACTAATAATCCTCCCATAGTTCTTTCCAGAAAAAAACAAACAAACATAATCTTCAGTGAAATACTATGTAATATTATCAGTAAATTATTGCAATTTGAGAACTCTTTAAAGCAGAGATACTAACCAGAAATACATCTTTTAGATTAGCTTTATTTATTTCCATTTTGTATGTAAACCACTTTAATTATCATAAGGCTTATTTTACTTAACCTAAAATAGCTGTGGTTCTTCAACTCGCAAGTCTTTGGTATTTCCTTGCTTACAAACACAACTTAGGAAATACAGGTCCACACTGTTAAAATAAATAGACAACCTATTCAATGGAAAAACATATTTTCAAATCATATATTAAAGAGTTAATATGCAAAGTTTACAAAGAACTAAAAAACTCAACAACAACAAAAAGCAGCCAGATTTTAAAATGGACAGAGGATCTCAATAGACACTTTTCCAAAGAAGAAATACAGCTAGCCAAGAGGCACATAAAAAGAGGTTCAAAATCTCTTATTTTTAGGGAAATGCAAATCAAAACCAACCACTGAGGTATCACCTCTTACCTGTGAGAATGGTAATCATACAAAAGACAAGAAACGATTACTGGCCAGGATGCAGAGAAAAAGGAACTATCACATGCTGTTGGTGGAAAATTGGTGCAGCCACTATAGACAACAGTATGAAGAATCCTCAAAAAGTTAAAAATAGAAATACCATGAGATCCAGCTATCCCACTTCTGGATATTTATCCAAAGAATGTGGAAAGCACTAATCTGAAAACATATATGCATTCCAATATTCATTGCAGCACTCTTTACAGTAGCCATGACCTGGAAACAACCTAAAAACCTATGGGCAGAATTTTGGACAAAGAAGATGCTGCATATATACACAATGCAATACTACTTATCTATATAAAAAAAAGAAATCCTGTCATTTACAGCAACATGGATGAACCTAGAAGGTATTATGTTAACTGAAGTAAATCAGATGGAGAAAGAAAAATGCCATATGACTTCACTCACATGTGATATTCAACATATAGAGAAACCAAATGAGCAAGTTAAAGAAAACAAAACAAAAGCAAACATTTGGACTACAAGAACCAAACAAATAGTGGTTACCAGAAGAGGAAGGAGAAGGAGTTGTGTTAATGGAGTAAAAGAGGTCAAGTGTATGGTGATGCATAGAAATTAAACTTTTGGTGATAAGTGTAATGTAGCATATACAGATGTTAATATATAAGTCTGTATATGTGAAACTCCAATGCTTCAATTTAAAAAAGCAGAGCTCAGCAGAATAAATCTTAACATGTGATTCAACTATGAAAAAAGGGAAGGTGAAACAAACAAACAAAGGAAATATAGGTTAAAGTGGCGGGTTGAGGAAATACAGTTGTGTTTTCAGGGAAAAAAATGTACAAACAAGTTTCACATTTGGGTTTTCAACAGATTTAGTCATATGAAATTTCCACATTGGATTCTGCAGCAGTTCATTTTTTTTTTTAAGATTTATCTATTTATACATACAGTTGGGGTACAGGCCAGAGGTGTGGAGCGGTGAGAGGCTTCACCAGAGACAGAGTTGGGAGCAGAACAGGCAGATCAGAAATACACTGCTGAGGGGAGCAGCGGGCGAGGGAGGAGAGGCCTGCTGCACCATGTGGGATTCTCCCCGGCCGGGCGTCGAACTCGAATCGCTGCTGCCGACAGCTCCACAGCGCAGTGCTTAACCGCTGCGCCACCAGGGAGGCCCCAGCAGTTCATTTTTAAAGTACTATTTCTTCAATAATTTAACTGTGTGAAATTTTGATCAAGTTTTTGTTTGTTTTGTTTTTTTCCTTGAAAGAAGAATTTGTGTTTTACTAATAGTAACTAGAATTAAAACTACAAAATGCTCGATTTGACTTTAAATTCAGAAGCCATCAAGTTTATTTCTAAAAGTAACAATGTTTCAAGTATCTACAAGTAGAATTGGTAATGCTTCATGTTCAATATGGTAACCCAGAAAAGATAATTTTGCTTTTAATCAATTAGCTTAAATTAATTAGCTTAATGCAGAATCTTCTCCCTTAATTCTAAGAAGCATCAAGTGAGTAAAGAGTTGAATGGCAAAAAGACTAAAGTCCCTAAGGACTCAGAATGCTTTCTCTAGAAAGATAATATGATTGGCATAAGGACTTTTCTATACACAATGGGTGATACCAAGGCTGAGACAATCTCTTTAAGTAAGATTTAATATATATATATGTATTTATATATCATATATTAATATATATTTACACCCTTGTTTAATTTTTCACTATATAGGCCTTTTCCCCTCGGGCGTGGTCACCACAGGTTTCCCACCACCAGAGCACCCATAGTCCTCCACCAGAGTCCATTATGCTCTCCCCCTCCTCCCCATTTTTCTGCTCTCCCCCTGTCCCTCCTCCACCCCTCCCCTCCTGACTGTCTCAGATCTATGGTCTGCTTTCAAAGGTCATTCTTAAAGTTTGTCTTTGTACTCCTATGTTTACTGCAGCACTATTTACAGTAGCCAAGATATGGAAATAACCTAAATGCCCAGAACAGATCCATGGATTAAGAAAATGTTACACACACACAATGGAATACTACTCAGTGACCAAAAAAATTAAACTCGTGTCATTTGTGGCAATGTTGGATGGAGTTGGAAGGGATTATTCTAAGTAACGTGAGCCAAAAGGAGAAAGATAAATACTGGATGTTTCACTTACATGTGGAATATAGATTAATATTAAGATAAGATCTTTGTACAAATTAATAAATTTGGAAACAAATGTCTGAGGCCTGCTAGTAGAAACCCAGGTGGTAATGAGGGCCCAGTTGTAAGGTATCTTGTGTAAGCAGACAATTTTCTTTTAGTATGATTGCTATGATTTTGCACAGACCAATATTCAACTGCTAACAAAATTATGGGATGAGTGATAGATTACTCTTGTGTTATTTTACCTTTTAATTGTATGACAATTATAATGCAATATTTTCAGAATCTTCTCCTGGATGGAGGAATTTGCTGGAAGAAGACAGTAGATTTGGGAAGATTCCAAAGTAGACAGTGGAAGTCAAAACATATAAGTAAAATGTCAGAGGACTAAAGCAGTAGGAATTAGAAGTCAGCATCAGAGAAGTCTGGAAATACTTTGAGGACCAATTACTTGTGTAATTATTCAATCTGCACATCAACTGAGGTATTGGATAATTGACCCTGGTTCTTAGTCTTTATATGTTGTACTTTCCATTATGTAATAAGTCTATACACCCAAATAGAAGGAACTAGATTATTGCCAGAAAGAGACCCAATTCGGTGTTGGAAGATATATAAGAACCAAGGAACAAGATCAGAGCAGGGCTAAAAATAAGACTACTTTGATGCTGTTTCATTAGATTCCAGCTACCAAATTGATATAAAAAATTAAATAATTGACTGGAAACTCTAGGTAAACTACTGTTTAAAAGAAAGACCAAGTAATTAAACGTTTCATTTAATTAAGTTTTGTCCTATTAAACCATAACATCCTTGTTTTCTTATCACCTTGAAGCCTGTGTGCCAAATGCAAAGATAAAAGTAACTTATTCTTTATGACTCATTTAAAAAATAATACTTATATCAGAATGTTAGTGGATTTTCCCCTGTCTATGTATTTACCATCAGACAAACAATTCACACATTTTCCCCACACCCAGCCTAGCAAGTTCTGATTATTCATTGAGATTATTTATAAAATTAGATTCATGCCTCGGGGGAAAAAAACTGTTGGCCTTGAGGCATAATGGAATTCCACTTTTCTTTTCTTCCTCCTTCTCTCTCTAAGCATAACTTAAGGAAGAACCATCCTGTATCCTGCGTCTGCATTTTCTTTCTAAGCTTGTTTCTCCTTGGCGTTTTTTTCCTCCTCTGTACGTTGCCCACCTGGGGAGTATATAGAATAGGGTTAATGTGCACAAAAGCTTCATTTATTTAATTTTGGCATTTTATTTTATGCATTTGTTAGTTATTTTTTAAATTGAGATAACATTTGTTTACCACATTGTTTATGAATCAGAGGTGGACGATCTCCCCCTTCAAGGCTTGTTATCACACCACACGCACCAAAAAAACTCTGGAAGTTCTCTACCATAGTCCATTGTGCTCCCTCCCCACTTTGCTCTTTCCCTTTGCCCTCCCCCTCTAGTAGCTTCAATTCTGCAGCTCGATTTCTAGGGCTCGTTATTGGCTTGGCATTATCTGACCCTTTGTTTGGTTTATCTATATTCCACATGTAAATGACATCATCTGGTATTTGTCTTTCTCCTCATGACTTGCTTCACTTCACATAATCTCCTCCAGTGCTATCCATGTTATTGCAAATAGCAAGAGTTTTTCTTTTATTAGAGTTGAGTAGTATTGCATTGTGTATATATACCACATCTTCCTACTCCATTCACCTCTCTTTGGGAATTTATTGTAAACAGTGCTATACTAATGTAGGAATTCATATATTCCTTCAGATTAGTATTTTTGTATTCTTCAAGTCAATACGTAGGAGTGGAAATGCTAGGTCATATGGTAGATTCATTTTTAATATTTTGAGAAACCTCCATATTGTTTTTCATAGGGACTGGACAAGCCTAATTTAAATCAGGGCCTTAACAGAACTTAGGCCCAGTCCAGATTTGCGTCATACATGTGCATGTGATGAGGACGTCTCCTCAGAATTACAGGACTCTGGATTTGCTTGGCGATTTCTGTTTGATGTTTGTTCTGTCTGAATATAGACAGGTATGTTGAATGACCAATCTGGGTCTTCTAGACTTTTTATGCTGCTTTTTCTTTCTATTATGGCAAAAATTAGCAGACCTAAGCTAGCTCACAATTTTATGGCCCTTGCCTTGTAAAGAGTGTGTTTGCTTAGCAACGAGAGATTTTCAGTTTTCCAGTATGTTCTTTCTTTTAGAAAGTCTGGGAGCGGATGTTTCTGCTTCTCTACAATCCTCTAGCTCCTTGCTGGCTATCTGGTTTTCATTAGTATAATCCACTCTGAAGGGGTGTATTTTAGGGATAAGAGACAGAAGTTTGGAATGAAATGTCTAAACTTGGAGTTCTATCAGCTTTCAATGGCAAAAATAAAAAAGCACTCAAACCCCAAATCGAAGATTCTGAAATGACAAATCTTCTACATGAAAACATTATTGCTACAAACAAACTTGTATTTTCTTATTAGGCCCTTCAGGACAGCCAGTACCAAAATGTCTTTCGTTTGAAAGATTTCCTATTCCAAAAACAAGCATAAAAAGAATGGGGCCTCATAGAATCATAAAGTCATAAAATGTCAGAGTTGGAAGGAATCTTAAAAGCATGGTTGAGGGAGACTAGGATCGAAGAGGGGCCCCGTGGACTGTGGTGGAGGATTATTGTGGCCTTGGTGTGAGGAGAGCTGTACAACGTATACTTGTAGAGCTTTCGACCTATACTCCTAAAACATGCACATGTTGTAAATCAATATCACTTAAATAAACATAATGTTAAAAAAGACTCCGTTCAACTCCTTCTCTGGGTGCCCAGTCAGGAGGTGCCTTCCTTCAAGTTCCCTGTCAGTTGGCTGAAAAATTGGAGTGAAAAAGCCCCTCTTTCTTTTGCTCTTTCCACTGCAGTCTGCTACCTCCTGGGTGCAGTGTCTCCTCTGATCGTGATACTGATGATTAAACTTCTATCCTTCCTCCATAAATACGCTTTTCACAGAATCAAACAAAGTAATAATGAATGGGAAATGTAATTTCCCCTTCTCGTGCTTAGTTTTTACTTCCAGGGTCTTTCTCTTGGTATAGACTTTGTTGTTGTTGTTTTAATTTTGTTTATTACATCAGAACTAAGGACCACTTAAATTCTGCAATCTGTGATAAAGGGTTTTTGGTCTCTGGTTTTATTTTTAATAATATTTGCTTCATTATGATTGATAGGCATAGCTGGGCAAACACGCACATGGACACACACAGTTGCTCAGAGGCTGGCTGGTAACAAGAAATGAACAGGTGTGAGGGGCCATCATTGGAATCTGCAGTTTGGATTCAGGCAGATCCAGTATCACATTATGATGATTTACTCTGGGTCACAATGAGCACAGGTGCTGCAATAATCATCCAGTGTTCATTTAATATTATTCTGTCTGCAGCGGTCACTAGAAAACACCTGCTTTCCCCCTCACATCGTGATGTCTTCTCTCCATTCACCCCTTTCTTTTCCTTACCTCCATAGTCACTGCCTCCTTGTCTAGATTTGGACCTCCTGACTGAATGGTGACCACGTGGAAGCTGCCCAAATCATGTTAGCCTTGGCCTGAGTTTATGTTCCAAAGCTTCATTGCCATGACACTAATTTATTGATCTCATAAGTTAAATACATCAATTCAAAGCTGTCCTTTGAATGTTTACTCATTGACTGTTCACCTCCTCATTACTGAGTTGCAGCAGCAGTTTTCACAGAAGTGAAATGTTTTTGGTTTGTGTACTTTTGCTTTTCATGCCTGATACATGAATGAGGTTTTATAAATCATGCCATCCCTTTTAATGCCGTATGGTTATATTTTTAAAAGACCCTGTGACAAGGAGCCCCAGCACATTGAATGGAAAGACTATAAAAACTTCAGAACATCTGACATAAAACTGATATATTACGTGATAATGTTTCTAGTAAAAACCAGGACCTCATTCATCATAAAGACACTCCTTGGTTAAGTTCCAGGTTGTATGTTAAGAAAATTATCACCCTCTAGTCACACTGAAGATTGTCACTCCTAGTCAGAGCTGGACCATTTAGAAATTTCAGAAGAAAATACTGTTGTGAAAATTGAGTTTTGCCAAGCAAAGAATACTGGAGGACAACTCAGGCAGCAAACCTTCTCCTCAAGACACCTCTCAGGGTCTCAATTTTTATCCTCCACAAAAATGAGGAGATAGGCCTGTAAATCTGTGCTTCTGTGGTATACTTTACTTTTTTCTGCTTGATGTAAAAATCTCTGTAGCTGCTCCACATGCTGGAATTTAGCTTAAAATTGTTAGATATTAACTGTGGAGTTAAGAGGAATAATTATTTGGTTAGAATGGTGACTGGTTTTGCACACCCTAGTGGGTCTCTGATTATCTCAGAAGGCATTGTGAAATGCGAGGGAGGAAACAAGTCACAAAATTTTTTTTTTAATGAACTGAAAGTAGGCGCCAACAGCATTCAGCACTTGAACGGGGTCGTGGGAAGGAGTGTTAGGAAACCGAACAATGCTTTCCTTCTTCCTCACCCACATATTCAACTGGTCACCATATTCTGCCAAGTCTTCTCCAGTAATATCTCTCACATCTGTTCCTTTCCATTTGCAGAACTGACATTCTCACAACAGCCTCCTTCCAGTTCACCCTTGATTTACTTTGAAAGCCCCCTTGAGGGTTCTCTGCCTGTTCCTGTCCATCTTTGGCTCTGCCATAATATCAATCTTTCAGACATGCAACTTGTTTCAAAGAAAAAGAAAAAAAACTTCCTTATTTAGTTTTAAATGAATTTTATTGCAGTAACATTGGTGTATGACATGATATAAGTTCCAGGTGTACAGCATTATAATACAGTAATTGTATCCACTCCATCATGGTCACCACTAAGTCTAATTTCCATTCCTCGCCATACAATTGACCCACTTAACTCATTTCACTGACCCTCCCAAACCCCTTCCCTTCTGGCAACCACCAATCTCATCTCTGTATTCATGAGTTGTTTTTATTTTGTTTTGTTTGTTCATTTGCTTTTTTTTATAATCCAATATAAGTAAAATCACATGGTACTCGCCTTTCTCCATCTGACTTGTTTGCATAACTTTAAGGTCCAGCCATGTTGTTGCAAATGACAAGTTATCATTGTTTTCATGGCTGAGCAGTATTCATCTGTGTTTGTGAGTGTATGTGCATGTATCTCCCATTTTCCAAGCATTCACTGATGGATATTTATATTGATTCCATATCCTCCCTTTTGTAAATAATGCTATAATAAAGCATTATTTTCAAATTAGTGTTTCATATTCTTCAGATAAATACTTAGAAGTACAATAAATGGATCAAATGGTGTTTCTAGTCTTAATTTTCTAAGAAATAATCATACTGTTTTCCCCAGTGGTTATGCCAATTTACATTTCCACCTACAATGTGCACTGGTTCCCCTTTTTCCCACATATTTTCTGTATTTTTTTTTTGTCTTTTTGATGAAAGATTTTCTAACAAGTGTGACGTGATATCACATTGTGGTTTTGACATGCATTTCCTTAATAACAAATGAAAATGGACATCTTCTCATGCATATTTTTCAGGTATGTTTTCTTTGGAGAAATATTTATTCAGGTTCTCTGTCTATTTTTTTAAATAGGTTGTTGTTTTGTTGTTGTTGAGATGTATGAGTTCTTTGTATATTTTGGATATTAAGCCCTTTTCAGATGTATAATTTGCAAATATTTTCTCCATTGTTTTTAGGATGATTTATTTCACTAAAATTAAGAAAGGGAATGGAAGGGAAGGGCAAGGGAGGGAAGGGAAGGGAAGGAAAGGAAAACAAACTACTGCAATAAACTGGCAGTGGAAATATTGGAAATACCTTCAGTTATGTGAGATTTGTGACAACAAATGAAGAAACACAAAACACAAAAGCAGACTGAGAGGCATCTCTTAGAGAATGCATAAGCACAGATAATGTGTCTACTTTCATGCATGAAAATATTTGACACTATGAAATATGAAGTGATAACACAAAATGAAAGATGAAAATCAAGATGAAAAGGTACCAATTCTTCATGGTTTTCTGGAAAAAAAGAACACATGTCAATATTTCACGTTACCTTCTTTTTTAAAATAAAATGACAAATTACATCTATATTACACGTCCAAACTTGAAGGGAGAAAAGCAAAATAAATGTGCTTTTATTTTTAATGAGCTTGAAGTCCCAACCAAAGTCTTTTAGAGCCTTTTAAAATGCATTTTAGTTTAGATTCAGTAGTGAGATTTGGAAAGATTTATTAAAATAAAATGCAATAATTCCAAAGTTTATCCTCATTATAGAAGCTGTCTTTCCTCATATATCCATAAATATCAAGTTAAATGGAAAATAAAGTAAAACCTGATATGTGCCAGATATTATACTAAACTAAATTAAGTTAAAAGTTAAAAGTTTGAAATAAGTAGAACTTGTAAAGGGAATTAAAGAGGAGGAACTGGCAGGAAAATAAATCTGGTTAGGAAACCCTTGCATTGGCCTGAGAAGGATGGTAACTGACTACAAAAGGAAGGGAATGAGTAGAAGTATTAATAGAAATGTAAAAACCTTTTTTTATTTATATCTTTTACATTATTGTCTATTCCCACCACCAAATCACCCGTGAACCATCACCATAGTCCCAGGTGCTCTTCTCTCCCCCTATTTTGATCCCTTTGTTGCTGTTGTTTTTTAATGTTATTTGTTCCTCCTGATTCCTTATTTGGTCCCCCTATTCTCCTCCTTTAAGTGAAACCATTCAATAAGAAATGTAAATCGCTTTAAAGATGACATATAAATGAGTGAAAGTGATTTCAGTGAGAAAAAAAATAAAAGGAAATTAGAGAGAATAAGGGAGAGAGTAGGAAGGAATAAAGGGAGGGAGGGAAGGAAAGAGAGAGTGATTGAGAGGAGAAAAAGAAGCTCTAAGCACCAAAATTCAAAGTAATCCATTTTTGTGGTGCAAAGTGATCAAATTTTGTGGAATTTGTTCCACTGACAGGTTTTTTTAATTTTGTTTATATCTTTTACATTATTGTGTATTCCCCATGGGTTACCTACCACCAATTCACCCATGAACCGTCACCATAGTCCCTTGTGCTCTTTTCTCCCCCATTTTGAACACTTATCCTCCCCCTCCCTCGCAGAATGTCTCTCATTTATGGTTGCCTGCTAGTTTTTGTTTTTGTTTTGTTGTTGTTGTTATTATTTTCTCCTCCTGATCTCTTATTTGGTTCCCCTACATTCCTCCCATAAGTGAAACCATTTGATACTTTTCTTTTTCCTTCTGGCTTATTTCGCTGAACATGATCCCTTCTAGCTCCATCCATGTTGCTGTGAATGGCATGAATTTATCTTTTTTAATTGCTGAATAGTATTCCATTGTGTTTATGTACCACATCTTCTTGATCCACTCATCTATTTTTGGGCATTTGAGTTGTTTCCATATCTTAGCTATTGTAAACAGTGCTGAAATAAACATAGGGGTTCCTGTGTCCTTTTGGATTAATGTTGAACATTTTTTTCATATACCTGTTGGCCACTTGCATTTCCTCTTGGGAGAAGTATCTTTTTTAGCTTCTCTGTCCATTTTTTGACTGGATTTTTTTACTTTGTTTTTCCTGACAGTTTGAGTTAGTTATAGCAACATGGTAATTTTTAAGTTGTGAGGTCTTGTGTAGATGTGTCTCCTGTATCCTTATATAGATCATTTTTATATTCCACTGGGCATTGCTTTGTCACAGGTTTATTTGTGCTTTTGGATCTTAGTCCTTTTAATAGACTGTCTAAATTCAGAGTTTTCTTTTTCAGGATCTAGCACAAGAACTCATACATGTAACAAAGGCACTCAGTAAAAGTTATCATATATTTATATATAGGATCTCTGAGATTAAATTCTAAATTTTCTTCATATACTAAAATTAGTTCCTGTACCTTTCCAAGGCATATTTTTCATGCACTTTAGAATTTTCGCATTCTTTGTTCAATTGGCAGAGTCATTTAAATAATGCACCTTCAATAAATTTGGACTCAAGACCAGGTACCTATCTTAGAATGTAAATAAAGTAAAACACAAAAGCTGTCAAACAGTGTTATGGCATCAATAAACAAAACTTTCAATAAGGATATTAAAAATGGGATGGACTTCCCAGGTGGCGTAACGGGTTAAGTCTCAGCACTATGAAGCTATCCAGAACCACTGCAGCACGAGTTCAATACCCGGCCAGGGAGCTTCTCACATGGCCCAGCAGACCTCTCCTGTCTCACCAGCTGCTCCCCTCAGCAGTGTACTTCATTTGATCTGCATGTTCTGCTCCCCGCTCTGTCTCTGGTGAATCCTCTCACCACCCCACACCTCAGGGCTGCACCTCAGCTTGTGTGCATAAATAAATAAATCATTAAAAAAAGAATATTAAAATGAAGTGTCAATAGAGTGTTGAGAAAATGGAAATTAAATTTAGCATATCTAAGCACCACCTGTTAAAAATAAAATACATTCTAAACCTCGGATTTTAGCATTAATTTATGACTAGCGATTAGACAAATTTTATTTCTTTCCAAAGAAAGTAAAATGCATTCTTCCCCCAAAGTTCTTACTTGTGTTACTTTTCTAGCCTAGAAAACCTCCCTCTCCCACTACATAATGAACACTTATCTCTAAAATTCTACATCAAATGACACCTTTGCCATGACACTCCTGAATTTTTCTCATCGTGGTTAATATTGTCTCTTCCCTCTTCTCTGTTCTAGTTACATGTTATTGTTCTATTTTAACATTTAAACTCATAAATATTACGAATGTTAGAGCTATAAAGGACCCTAGATATGATATGATCCAATCTAGTTCCTTTATAAGTGAGCCACATAGTTCATTTTCACTTTCTTTAGTCATAATGAAGCATGGTGACCTGAAAGAAGCAGCTTGGGGGTCTTAGTAACAACCTTCTGCTCAGTTCCCAGCATGAAACTTAGTTCCTGGTGTGAATCTTGCCTCATGTTAGACCATGTACTGACATGAGGCAGAATGGACCTGGGGTGTCCCATGTCTATGGACCCTTTACTCACTCCTTGGTATGCAGCTCTACAACTCACCTCTTGGTATTTAGCCACATTATATCTGACCATGCACAGCTGCCAATGCAAACCCATCTGGAACTTTGTAGAAACTGAAAGTGTGTGTAAGCGCCTGACTTCCTACAGACAGGGCTCAGCCTTTAGATGTGAATCAGCTGAGTCAGTGCCAGTGCAATAAACCTGCTTCTTGTTAGCCCTGGTGTCTGTTTCCTTTGTGCCATATAACAATAAAGTTAATTGTAAATATACCCATCATCCTTTAAATTTACAGCCTTTGTTTGTAAGACTTGTGTTTTGATTCTTTGCATCTCAAGGCCTTACAAAAAAGGAGTGATCTAGCAATACTTATTGAGCACACTTTGAACTTAATGAGGTATATACACATGGTGATTTTTTTTACCTATGCACACATTAAAGTTATATAATGTTATACTTCTATACCATTTCAACAACAAAAAAAGTTTAAAAAAGGAAGCAAGAAAAATTTTTTTAAAAATATGAAAGTTACATAATGAACAAATGAATGAACTGAATTGAATTGCCTGGCTAAGTAATGAGTTTAGCACTTTGATTTTTAAGATTCCTTTAAATACCACTTCTTCTTTTTTTTTTCTCATTCCTCACCCCACTCCCAGCCTTGAAGCCCAATTTTGTCATGCTTATTCCTTGTACTGAGTATCTGAATAAGGGAACTCCAGTCTCTCTCAATGGAAAGTATTTACTAGTTATTGTATAGAAAGGTGCCCAGCTGAACCATTTGATATTTTCCCTACAGTATATGTGATGGGATCCAATTTTCCCAGTTCCTGCTGTGTAGCATGACTATGTTGTTGATCCATGGCAAATCAGACAAGCTGGACATTTTTGTTGCATCTAATTTGGCACTACTCAGATAAAGTTTCTTCTTTACTATCCTCAGTGACCTTTCCAGTTCTGCCATCCTGTCTAACTTAAATGAAGAACTGTCCTTAAAAAAAAATTTTCTTTCCCTAGACTACTGTTAGTAATTGGCCTAATAGCAAATTCTTTAACACATATTTCTCTGTGGTGACTTAATCTTCAGAGCTACCACAAAGGATTGTTGATTTTCCAGGAAACAGTCACAGCAGAAAGAGATCATTTGTCATAAAAAAGAGAGATGCTGTCATTGACAAATCAGTATGGTAGTTTTTAGGGATCATTTGGAATAATCAAACTAAATGAAACTAAATTTTTTAGAATATACCTAGTGCTTCAATGACCTACCTGAAAGTAAGAGAAAGATTAGTGAAACATCAAACGATTTCCATAACTTTTGTGATGAATGTAATAACATATATAAGAAATAATATGATAAAGATCCTTTATTATTGTTATTACATATTTATATAATGGCCTCAGACCTTGGCGATTTCAACTATAAGCATGTATGTGTTAATATTACAGAATCATGGTACCACTGCTACATAAACACATTTGAGGCAATATGAAAATTGCATCACATTTGAATGCCATGGTAAATCAAGCGTATTTCAATTTGAAGACAATTCCTGCCTGAATCACCTTATCATTCCATGTAATTGAATGAAAAAGTTAGACAATACCGCCTAACTTCACTTTTAAATATTTCAGGACCTCAAGGTTTAAGTAAAAAAACTCAAAGTATAACAACATTAGTGTCCATGGTGAAGCGAAGTGTGAGGTGAGGGGAAATGCAAATGTACAAGGATCCTTAGAGACTGATGTAGTTGTTGGGATTGGTGACATGGTGTAGGGGAAAAAACAAAGAAATCTGTTAGAAGACTGAAGTTTTGGCTGTTATGAAACCTCCATAAAATTATTGTCTTGCCAATCCCCTTTGCATTCTAAAAAAATTTTTGTCATGGGCCTCCCTGGTGGCTCAGGGGTTAAGTCTCAGCACTATCAAACTATCGCCAGCGACTGCAGTATGAGTTTGATCTCCAGCCAGGGAGCTAAACCACATGGCGCAGCAGACCTCTCCTGCCTCACCCACTGCTCCCTTAGCAGTATATTTCAGTGGATCTGCCTGTTCTGTTCCCCACTCTGTCTCTGGTGAACCATCTCAGCCCCCACACCTCTGGGCTATACCCCAGTTTTTGTACACATAAATGAATAAAAATAAATCTTTAAAAAAATTTCTCAGTATAAAGTGAGATGACATGAAAAAAAATATTTGTAAACTATAAAGCACTATGTACTTTACGAATTATATTATCGATAATACATTTTCAAAAATCATTGAAAAAATTAAGGAATATCTGAATACTTGAAAAGCTATTTAATGGTCAAAGATTAGATGACTTTATACTGTTAAGATTGTAATATAGGGGCCTCCCTGGTGGCGCAGCGGTTAAGTACTGTGCTGTGGAGCTGTCATCAGTGGTGACTCACGTTCAACGCCTGGCTGGGGAGATTCCCACATGGCGCAGGAGACCTCTCCTGCCTCGCCCACTGCTCCCCTTAGCACTGTGTTTCCGTAGATCTGCCTGGTCTGCTCCCCACTCTGTCTCTGGTGAACCCTCTCGCCGCCCCACGCCTCTGGCCTGTACCCCAGCATTGTATGCATAAATAAATAAATCTTCAAAAAAAGATTGTAATATAGTTAAAATATTACCATCTATTTTATCAATCATTATTAAATGATTGAAAATGCCAATTTTCAATCATTTAAATTGAAAAAAGTAATTAAATTTAAGATTTACTAAGAAAATAATGAGTTCTATAATACTTTGCAAAAGGCAGAAATTTCCAGTCTCTAAGCATAGAAATGATTCACTTAAATTATACCAAAAATGTTCATTATTCATGGCAGTACCTTCCAGACATATTGAATACTCATCAAGTAAATTGTCCACAATTTCAGATTATAAAGGCAAAAAAAATTAGTCATCTAGTAAAAAACGTTTGGTGGCCATACATAACAAAACTGGTTCCAGTTATCTAAGGACTCCTTAATTCTTTAATTTCCTTTGTATAAAGTTAGGCACATAAACATTGAGATTCAAATAGTGTTGCTTGATTTGTTTCCAAAAGTAGCATTATGACCTCACACCATGCACAAAAACCAACTCAAAATGGATAAAAGACTTGAACATAAGACCTGAAATCATAAAATATATAGAAGAAAACACAGGCAAACACCACATGACATACATCTCAAAAAAACTTTAAAGACTCATCCCCCAAAGCAAAGAAAGTGAAGGAAAAGATAAACAGCTGGGATTACATCAAACTAAAAAGCTTCTGTACAGCAAAGGAGACATTAACCAAAATAAAGAGACACCCTATGGATTGGGAAAAAATATTTACACTCCATACAATTGATAAGGGACTGATTTCAAAGATCTACCAAGAGCTTACACAACTCAACAAAAACAAAATAAAAAAATCCAGTCCAAAAAAGGGCAGAATAGCTAAAAAGACACTTTTCCAAAGAGGAAATGAAAACGGCCAACAAGTATACGAAAAAATATTCACCATCCCTAATAATCAGGAAATGCAAATCAAAACCATAATGAGATACCACCTTACACCAGTGAGAATGGCCCACATTAAAAAAAAAAAAAACAGGCAACAACAAATGCTGGTTAGGATGTGGAGAAAAAAGGAATGCTCTTACACTGCTGGTGGGAATGCAAAATGGTCCAGCCACTATGGAAAGCTGTATGGAGGAACCTCAATCTACTAAAAATGAAGCTACCATATGACTTAGCAATTCCACTTCTATGAATCTATCCAAGGTCACAAAAGCATTAATTCCAGGGCATCCCTGGTGGTACAGTAGTTAACGTCTCAGCGCTATCTAGCTATCTCCAGCCACTGCACTGTGGGATGAGTTTGATCCCTGGCCAGGGAGCTAACCCACATGGCGCAGCAGACTTCTCCTATTTCGCCCACTGCTCCCCTCAGCAGTGTATTTCAGTGGATCTGCCTGTTCTGCTCCCCACTCTGTCTCTGGTGAACCCTCTCACCCCCTGCATCTTTGGCCTACACCCCAGTTCTTGTATGCATAAGTAAATAAAAATAAATCTTTAAAAAGACACTAATTTGAAAGGAAATCTGCACTTCTATGTTTATTGCAGCACTATTTACAATAGCTAAGATACAACCTTAATAGCTAAGAAACAACCTAAATGCCCCAAAACAGATGACTGGATCAAGAAGATGTGGTATATAAACACAATGGAATACTATTCAGCAACCAAAAAAAAAGATAAACTCATGCCTTTCGCAGCAACATGGGTGGGGCTGGAAGGGGATGCTCAGTGAAATAAGTCAGAAGTAAAGAGAGAAATATCAATGGTTTCACTTGTACAAGAAACATAGGGAAGTCAAACAAGGGATCAGGAAAAAAACAAAACAACAAAACAAAACTAGCAGGCAAACTATAAATTGGAGACATTCAGCTGAGCAGGGAAAGAGAGAGGGATCAGAACAGGAGCAGGAAGAGCACAAGAGATTCTGGTGATGGTTCATGGGTTTCTTGGTGGTGGTAATTTTATGGGAATTACACCTGAGAGGAGAATAAACAACGATGTAAAATATGCAAATTAATAGTAATAATAATGAAGAAAATAATAAATAAATTATATAATAAATAAATAAAATGTGTAGCCTTAAAATTTTTTTTAAAAAGTAACATTCTGGGAAGTATCACATGACCTGACTTTAAATTTTATTATAAGGCAACAGTCTTAAAACAACATGGTATTGGCACAAAAATAGATAGATCAATGGAAGAACAATCTGGGTTTACCTTAAAAAACTAAAAATGGAAATACCATGCTACCTAACATTCTCACCCTTGAACAATTATATCCAAAGAAGATGAAACCATCAACACAAAAATCCATATGCTCCACAATAGTCATAGCAGCATTATTTTCAATAGCTGGGACATGGAAGCAGCTTAAATGTCCATTGACATGGTAACTTCATCAAGATGATGTGACTTATGCACACTATGGAGTACTATGTAGCCCTGAGAAAGAATAAAATGCAACCATTTTCAAAAATTGAGGGAGTTTGAGAGAATTATAATTGGTAAAGGAAATCAGAGTGGTGAAAAAAAATACTGGACATTTGCACAGTAGACAATTCAATACATAAAACACTCCCAAAAACCAATGGACATCAATAACACCATGACAATTCTGAGGTTAAAAAGGAGTGGGGAGGGAAAGGGATAAGGGGATATAAATAATGGTGGGAAAAAGATAACAGAAAATTAAGGATAGAATTGCAGGAATTTAAGCATGGTATTTTTTCTTTTATTTTAAATATTTTGTAATGAAGTACATTTTCTTACATCCTTATTAATTTTTTGACAGTATAGGATTTCTCCCCTCAAATGTAAGTCATTGTAGGACTCCCACCACCAAAGCACACATAACCCACAGTAGTCCATTGCGTTCTTCTGCCTCCACTGTTTTCATCCCTTATTCTTACCCTACCCCTTCCTTTCCCTTCCTGGATGCCTCAGATCTATGGTCAGCATTCAAGGTTTGTCTTTGTCTGACTCTTTGTTTATTTTCTCTATATTCTGCATATAAGTGACACCATCCGGTATTTATCTTTCTCCTTCTGACCCATTTTACTCACCATAACCCCTTTCAGCTGCATCCATGCTGCTACAAATAGCACAAGTTTATCTTTGTTTCATCATTGAGTAGTATTCCATTGTGTATATATACATCTTCTTGATCCATTCATCCGTTTTGGAGCAGTTAGGTTGTTTACATATCTTGTCTATTGTAAATGGTACTGCAAACACAGTGATGTAGGTTTCCTTTCAAATCATTGTTTTTTGTGTTCTTTGAGTAGATTCCTAGAAGTGGAATTGCTGAGTCACATGGTAAACCCATTTTCAGTCTTATGAGGAATCTCCACACATCTTTCCATAGGGCCTGCACTAATCTACATTCCCACCAACAGCATAATAATGTAAATATAACATCTTACAAAATACCTCTCATCTTTAAGAACAAAATGAATGCCATATAGTCAATCAGAGATGTTTTGTATGCATCCAAAGGCGATTTCATCAGCCTTAATTTGTAGACCTGACCCATGAAGGATACTTGTTAAATCTGTGTTTATCTTTCTGTGTGCTCACTTCAGATGCTATGTTAAGAAACAGATGTGAACAATTTGGTTTTCTTTGTTCAGAATATTGTGGGCTTGTTCAAACAGCCACTCAGGGAATCGTGAATCAACATAATTTCAATATTTCTATTTCGAAATTATCTATTTAATTGAAATATTGGGGCCTCCCTGGTGGTGCAGGGGTTAAAGTCTCAGTGCTATCAAGCTATTGCCAGCCACTGCAGCAAGAGTTTGATCCCCAGCCAGAAGCTAATCTGCATGGCACAGCAGACCTCTCCTGTCTTGCCCACTGTTTCCTTCAGCAGTGTATTTCAGTAGATCTGCCTGTTCTGCTCCCCATTATCTCTGCTGAATCCTCTCACCTCCCCCCTCCAGACCTCTAGCCTATACCCCCGTTCCTGTATGCATAAATAAATAAAAAATAAATCTTTTTAAAAATAAATAGAAATATTGTATACCTGTAACATTCATTGCTTCCATTCACTGATTGGTATTTATCTTCAAGATAACAAGAGACAATATGTTTTAGAATCCTTAGTTCTTTACATTTCCAATCTAAGATGAGAAACATTTTAAAGGCCTTCAAGTTCACCAACCCCCATTCTCACGGCTTCCTCATCTACCAAAGTCTCACATGTTATCTACTATCTCTGACATACGATTATGCTGGGTGATAGGGCGTGTAGAATGAGTGACGAGTTTGGAACATACCCACATTTTAAGTTATTCTTTCTCTAGTTTCTTTTATCTCTAAAGCTACTCAAGGCCCTTGAGTATCTGAATGTAAGACTTCTTAGAAAAGGAAAGACTGTTAAGAACATTTACATAACTTTCCTCCCACTTTCTCTATATTTTTTGAAGAGTTGGTTGTTTTTCTTTTGTTAATGTCAAGTCTCTACTTGAGTCTATACCTACTCACCTGTGAGAGTCTTAACTGCTGAAAGTGTTCAAGTGTTTGTCATCTCGAGGTCATGCAAGGTTCCAAAGAAGCACACATTTCTACCATACTTTGCATATTAGTAATACTGGTATCAAGATCACAGAAGAGCAGTAACAATTCATGGATAATTATCATTTTAGGATGGGCAAATGAGCTTTTGGGAATGATCCAGGACTAAAGCCCATACAGTATAGTAAAGCAATAAAAACGCATAATTATCTTTTCAATTATTAGAATATTTCAGGATCATCTACTGCTCTTGTATCAAATGGAAATTTGTTGAAATCATAAAAATATGTTATATAAAACAAGATTCTAGTTCTGCTTATTGAGATAGTCCTGGAAATGTACTTTTTATTAAAATGAATTCTTAGATGAATAAAAGAAAATTAGTCATGAAAGAATGTACTTAAATGTATGAGGCTATGCACTGAGGTTTACTTTTCTACATCAAAATTCATAATTTCAGGGCCTCCCTAATGACACAGGGGTTAAGGTCTCAGTGCTATCTAGCTATCACCAGCCACTGCGGCATGAGTTAGATCCCTGGTCAGGGAGCTCACCCACATGGCGCAGCAGACCTCTCCTGTCTCGCCCACTGCTCCCCTCAGCAGTGTATTTCAGTCGATCTGCCTGTTCTGCTCCCCACTCTGTCTCTTGTGAATCCTCTCACCCCACCCCCTCAAACCTCTGTCCTACACCCCAGCTCTTTATGCATAAATAAAAATAAATAAATAAATAAATCTTTTAAAAGAATTCATGATTTCAACTCTGAAATTAAATTGATTTGAATTATATTTCTTGGATTTTTCTTGGGCACAATCTATCTTGAGTGTTCTAATTACATAGAGCACATAGGAAGATAAGCACAGATAAGAAATGATATGGTCTGACCTGCATTGTGTTCTGATTGGTCTTGAGCATTGTATAATGACATCAACTATATACAAAAGAGTTTTAGATGTATCTCTGTACGATAGGTATGATTAGATACTTAAGTTACCTTATTTAACCCTTAAAATATATTTGTGATATCGATGCAATTATTCTCATTTTTAAAAATTGTAATCCATTTATATAACTAATTATGGGAGTGCAAGTTCACATGTGTACATGCTTCACTCATTCTCCAAAAACCCTCCAATTCAGATGCCCTATTCCCTTCTTTTGCTTATCCCCCTTCTCCGTCCACCCTCATTGACTCTGGTAACTATTAATAGTATCATTCTTAGAGTCTAAGGATTGTTCTTGCTATGATTTGTCAGTTTTTAAATATATTTATATTTCATAAATGAATGAAACTCTCCAGTAACTTTCACTTTATGATTTATTTCACTTAGAATAATCACCTCAAGATCCATCCATTTTGTACTAAAGACATTGTTTCACCTTTTTAAACAGCCAAGTAGTAATTTATTTATTTATTTAAAAGATTTATTTTATTTATTTATGCACACAAGAACTGGAGTATAGGCCAGCAGTATGGGAGGTGAGAGGATTCAGCAGAGACAGAGTGGGGAGGAGAAGAGAAAGATCTACTGAAATACACTGGGTAAAACAGAAGAGGTCAGCTGTGCCTTGTGGGTTAGCTCCCTGGCCAGGGATTGAACTCATGCTGCAGTGGCTGGCGATAACTTGATAGTGCTGAGATGTTAACCGCTGCACCACCGGGGAGGCCCCGAATAGTAATTTATTGAGTAATTTCACTATATTTTTATCTAGTTGTCCGTCACGGGGCACCTAGGTTGGGTCCATGACTTGGCAGTTGTGAAAAGTGCTTCTGTGAACCTAGGTGTGTATAAATCTTTTCATATTAGTGTTTCTGTATTATTTGGGTAAATACTAGCAGAGGTATTGCCGGATCATATGAGATTTGTATTTTGATTTTTCTAAAGAATGTCTATACTGTTTTCCATAGATGCTATAGCAATTTGAATTCCCACCAACAATGGATGAATTTCACTTTCTCTCCACATTCTTGCCCACATTTGTTTTTTCCAGTCTTATTTATATAACTTCTGACAATGGTGAGGTGATATCTCCTTGTAGTTTTGATTCGTATTTCCCTTATAGTAGAGTAATATTGAGTATTTTTTGTGTGCCTGTAGGACATCTGAATGGCCTTAATGGAGTAGTGTTTACTTGGGACTTTTGCCTATTTTTTTTTCTCATTTCCATGAGCATTCCATAGACCAGTTGAGCATCAAAACTATTAATGAAAGATTTTCCAGGCTATTTGATCTAAGAGGACATCCCAGTCCCCATTTGAAGCCACAGGTTTGGCTAGAACAAGTCCTATGATGCTTATATTTTAATAATATTAATAAATGCTGAATTAGTTCTCACAATATAATTTACATTTCCATCATTCTTTTTGAGATTCATAACATCTTAGCTTTGGGTTATTGGACTGGTCTTCACTCCCTTCTTTAAATTTGGTTTATAAAATACTGCCAGTTTTATCATCTCTAAAAGTCTTTATGTCACTGTTTTGTCCATAATTATATACTATTACCCCGTTTTGTACAAGATAAATTGTGTCACCCATTGCTCACACTGCCACTCATTCATTCTAGTTTTACTGCCCTCTGTTTCTCAGTATGAGAACAGCTTAAACACTCCTATTTAACCAGTATTGCACTCTCTTTCATTAAGGCATCATGTAAAACCCATTCCTCTACTTATTTGTACATACTTATATAGCTAACTGAAATGTCAGTTTCTTCCTCTCTGCCAATTCACATTATATGCTCTTTAATCTCTCCACTCGACCCACCTCTGAAATCCATTTACTAGTTGTTTTGCATGTTACAAAATATGCCTTGTTTGTACAATGACTTAACCTTTCTTAACTCTGTTTGTCCCCCACCCCCAACTAAGCAAAAGCTTCTACCACTGCTTATTTCTTCACATTTATTTCCCAAAACATACTTTCCTTGCACATAGTAAACACTCTAAATGTATTTGTTGAATAGGTTTGTGAATTCAATAAGAAGATGGATTTTAGCATAGAAGATAATACTTCCAAAGTCCAACACATAGAGCATACTGTGTACAGAGAGCATACAGTAATGACATTTATAACTGGAGCGATAGTTCTGGAAAATATTTGCTCTGGCTTCCTATACATAATGCTTTGGAGTTCACTATATATTTCACATGTTTCTAATTTTAATTTAAGTTATAAATGTCACATAAGAAGAACATCAACATGTCAGTTCATAATTATTTTGCCTTCCATATACTTCAGGTGAATATGTTATAAGTTTGAAATATTAATTTAATTTCTCACATCCCTGTATGGAATCCCCCAAAACTTTGATCCCTGTTGTCATAACCTTTAGAGAAAGAACTGTTGTAGCCTTTCATAGTGGGCTGGCTGAAATATAGAATCCATACCCAAATTTGGTTCTAACTTTCACGTTTGGTTCTAACTTTTAGGTAAAGTTGAAAACCATTTGTTGAATTTTGGTTTGCAAAATATTTCAAATGGAACATATTGCACTTGGGAAATACCTGCTTTTTAAATTATTGAAACATTTTGAATTTCAGTTTTGCTTGTTAGTCACTGTGTTGACCCTTTCAAATTAGTATTCTCTCTTTGAGAAATTGTGGCAAATAGTTTAGAGACTTAAAGCTAAATCCTCATGAATTGATGAAAAGGGTTATTTGTTCATATCTTTTACATAAAATTGATCATATTGCCATTCATACATGCAAATTTGGTTCATTCTCTGTGTGCGTGTATGTTTGTGTGAGAGAATAATAATGAATAGAGTACAGATATTTATTAATAAGCAATTAAAGGCTAATAATTTTTAATCATTTAAAAATAAATTGCATATGTAAAAATAAACTGAACTTCATGTAAAAGTAAAAATGGAGTACATCTCCCCAAAATTAATAGTCACCTTAAAAACCCAGCTTTACAGAAGTTGTCCCTGTCTTCCCTTAAATACTTGCCTGTTAAAGTGACAGTTGCAGGCATATTCTTGTTAGCTGTTTTCCTCATCCAACAATTCAAGAGGGCTAAGCTATTTCAGAGAACAACAAAACCATTTTCTCAGCTCCAAATTCAGTAAAGAAGGTGGAATGGCTTAATATTAAGCGAACTCTAATGTTCACAGTTCAGTGAAACTGCGTCTTACAAAATAAACACACCAGTAGTGAAATAAATCAACTTTCCAAAAGTTTGAAAAGACTGTATTTTTTAAAAATCAAAGACCTTTTATAAATATATGCTTGTATTTGATTTTCACATGCCCCCTTGTGGTAAAATGTAGAAAAAATCTCAGAAGGTTTTAAAACTTAAATGACTTAACTTTTCAGTGAAGTTAGGTCCAAACTATTACTTATTGACTAATCTCTTTTATTGAGATAACATTTATTTTCAACACTGTATATGATTCAGAGGTATAGGATCATACCCCTACAGAGTATGTTATCACCAGCCCAGTCACCAAGGCACCCATCGTCCTCCAACATTGTCCATTGGAACCCCTCCACATTTTGCTCTCCACCCTCCCCATCTCTTTCTCTGGTTATCTCAGTTATACAGTCAGATTTTTTATCAGTTTGGTTTTGTCTGACTCTTTGTTTTGTTTCTCCATATTTCACATATAAGTGAAGCCACCTGGTATTAAATTATATTTTATCCTATTTTTAAAATTAAGATAATGTTTATATAATTGTTTCTACTTTGGGAGTATAGGAACCCCCACACTCTTCTAGTGTTATTGCCATAGTGCACCCACCACCAAAGCATCCATGGTATACCTTAGTCCATTGTGCTCCCTTCCCACCTTGTTCTCACCTCTTCCTCTCCTCTCCCTCTCTGGATTCCTCAGTTCTATAAAAAATTTTGCTGTGTTAGTTTTTCAGTGTGTCAGTTACTTTTTAGTTTATCTGTTCCTTTGATTGGTTTCTCTATTATTACACTGTTAAGTAAAACCACCCAGTGTTTGTCTTTTTCCTTTTGCCTTATTTCACTTACCATAATCCCTTCCAGCTCCATCCATGTTGCTGGAAATGGCATGAGTTTGTCATTTTTGATGGTTGAGTAGTGTCCCATTGTGCACAAATATCACATCTTTTTAATCCACTTGTCAATTTTGGTGCATTTAGATTGACTCCATATTTTGGCTATTGCAAATAGTGCTGCTATGAACATGAGAATGCTAATTTCCCTTCAATTAATGTTTTTGTATTTTTTGAGTATATAACCGGGAGTGAGATTGATGGGTTATACAGGAGATCCATTTTCAGTCCTTTACGGAAACTTCATACTGTTTTTCATAGGGCTAAACAAGTCTACATTTCCACCAGCAGTGTAAGAGAATTCCTCTTTCTCCAAGTGCTCTCCAGCAATCGTTTTTGGGATTCTTTTTAATATGTGCCATTCTCATGGGTGTCCAATGATATTTTAATTTGGTTTTAACATTCTTATTGGAACTGCTGAACACTTTCCCACATGTCTATTGCCGTCTGGATATTTTCTTTGTCTGTTTAGGTCTACTGCCCATTTATTAATAGGGTTGTTTGTTTCTCTGTTGTTGAATGGTACATTTCTTTAAAATATATCTTAGATATTAATCCCTTGTCAGTTATGCAATTTATATTTTTTTGGCATTCAATAAGGTGAATTTTTAATTTACTTAAATTTTCTTTTGTTTATAAAAAGCTTTTTTATTTAGGGTAATCTTGATTATTTTTGCTTTATTTCCGTTGCCATCTAGGTTGTGTCTCCAAAAATATCTTTATCACTAAATTCATGGAACATTTTACCAATATTTGCTTCTATAGAATTTTATTGTTGCAAGTCTTATATCTAAAATTTAATCCATTTGGAATTTACTTTTAAGCATGGGATTCACAGGTGATCCAACCTCATTCCTTAACATGTGGCCTTCCACATGTTTTCCTAACATAATTTATTAAAAAGATTCTCCTTTTGAATGGAGGTATCTCCTACCCCCAGACTTTAAACTATACTACAAAGCTATAATAATTAAAATTGCACGGTACTGGAACAAAAATAGACACACAGACCAATGGAATGGAATAGAAAACCCAGAAACAAACTCAGATATTTATGGATGAATATATGAGTGCTTTTATACATTGTAATTAGTGGTTTGGCATTCTTTGGGCAGGTTCCTAGAAATTAAATTAAAAAGACCAGAAACAACAAGTACTGGTGGGGATGTGGAGAAAAAGGAACTGACACAGATTGTTGGAGGGAATGTAGTCTGATCTAACCCTTATGGAAAAGATGATGGAAGTTTCTAGAAATATTAAAAGTAAGTCTACACATTCCTTAATGAAATAATTTTGACAACAGATAGAATATTCATTTTTTAAAAGATTTATTCATTTATGCATACAAGAACTGAGATGTAGGCAGAGGTGTAGGGAGGAAGAGGATACACCAGAGGAAGAGTGAGGAGCAGAACAGGCAGATTGATTGAAATACACTGCTGAGGGGAGCAGTGGGCAAGACAGGAAAGGTCTGCTCTGCCATGTGGGTCAGCTCCCTGGCCAGGGATCAAAACTCATGCCAGAGTGTGGCAAAGCTTGATATTGCTGAGACTTAACCCCTGCACCACCAGAGAGGCCCCAGTATATTCATTTTTTAATTGCCAAAATTAAGGTAACATATATATATATTGTCCTTTCATCTACTTTTTAGTACCCCCAACATATAAATATACTATATTATTTCATCTAGTCTCAAGTTGAGATCATTTTGATTCTATTTTTTACCACTAAATACAATGCTGACTTCAGTATTCTCATGTTTCCTTATGTGCAATGCATTTATTTAAAATGTATACCTGAGGTATAATTGTAGGATTGTTAACATCTGCACATTTCCATTTTAAACTTGGTACCAGAAAATTGCTTTCCAAGTTGGCTATATAAATATTTTACTTCAGCAATATATAAAAGTACTATTTTCTCTATGTAGTCACTATATATGATATCTTCAGACTTTTACCCCAATTTTATTTATAAACAATTGACATATTGCATTGTGTAAGCTTAAGATGTGCAATGTGTTGTTGTTATGGTGAGAATATTTAAACTCTACTCTAGTTGCAACACTATAATGCTAATCTGATAAATCCTTTCCTTTCACACAACTCTAATACACATTGTCATCTTTAGTTGCCTTCCTATGTTCTGAACTGATCTGCCACACCATCCAATCATGCCACTGTTTCCCAAAGTTCATACTACAGTGGCCATATTGGGCTTCCTTCTCTGACTGATGTTCTGTACTCCAGATCTCCTTTTATCAGTTTGTTAGTTGTTAGTTCTTTAAAGTCTGTTAGATGACAATTAACAAATAAGATTAACACATTTCTACTATATAACTACTGTATGATTAATGCTTTAAAAGTGTTACACCTCTGGGGGCCTCCCTGGTGGCACATGGGTTAAAGTCTCAACTCTATCAGGCTATTGCCAGCCACTGCAGCACGAGTTCGATCCCCAGCCAGGGAGCTCTGGCCAACACCTCTGGCCTACACCACAGTTCTTATATGCATAAATAAATAAAAATAAATCTTGAAAAAAATAATAATGATAAAGTGTTATACCTCTCTGGGCCTCCCTGGTGGCCTAAGGGTTAAGTCTCAGCACACCACCACAACGGCCCTCTTGCCTCACTCACTGCTCTTGTCAGCAGTGTATTTCAGTGGATCCGCCTGTTCTGTTCCCCACTCTGTCTGGTGAATCCTCTCATCCCCTGCACCTGTGGCCTACACCCCAGTTTTTCTACACAAAAATAAAAAATAAGTAAAGTAAAAAAAAATAAGGTATTATACTTCTCAGTTTACAATTGCATTTTGAAACTTCTTGTCAAAGTCTAACCCCAAAGAGAGACTAATATCCCTAAGAGGATGAATTTGAGTGACAGTGTGATTAGGCAAGAGGTTCTTAAGAGTACCACCCAATAATACCATTGACGTGATGTGTTAGCCAACATTATTGGAGATGAGGGTGGTTCTGGTTAAATTTGTTTAGATTTAGGCATAACTAAAAGTTAACTAAAATATTTTTTACTGGAAAACAAGAAAAATACGTGAACATATTTCTTAGTGTATGCAATAAAATCTGGTCAGCACGGTCGATATTTTGCTGATATTTGAGGACCTTTCCAGTCATCTTTCCAAGCAATAATTTCCAATCTGAACTGAAGATTATAATGCAAGTAGGAATAAGCAAGCAAATTCTGTTGTTTACTGAATCCGGGATATAATATGAAAGGTAGTTGCTATTTCTTTTTGTTGTTATTAATTAATTGTTGTCAAATGTGCTGTCTTTATGTTTTCCTTAATACATGTTATTGCTATACCTGTGATTTTGTAGTTTTTGCATTATAGTAACTTTATCATTTGTGACTCTACAACAGTTGATCCTGATAATGATTTTTAGTCTGCATATACTTGAGTCATACATTTTCCATTTTAAATGTGTCCTTAAAATGCCAGTGATGCACATACATCAGACAAGGGACTGATATAAAAAATCTACAAAGAGCTTATACATCTCAATAAAAAGAAAACAAACAACACAACCAGAAAATGGGCAAAAGAACTAAATAGGCACTTCTCCAAACATGCAGATGGGCAACAAGCATATAAAAAATGTTGATAGTCATTTATCATCAGGAAATGCAAATCAAAACCACAATGAGATACCACCTCACACCTATGAAAAATCTTTTATCAAACAAACAAAGCAGAAACAACGAATGCTGGTGAGGGTGTGGAGAGAATGAACTCTCTTACCCTGTGGGAATGTGGACTGATCCAGACCCTACAGAAAGAAGTGTGGCGATTCCTCGAAAGATGAAAAATGAACCTATCATATGATCCAGCAGTTCCACTCTTAGGTGTCTACCCAGAAAACACAAAAACACTAATTTAAAATGGAACATGTGGGGCCTCCCTGGTGGTGCAAGAAGTTAAGTCTCAGCACTATGAAAGTATCCTCAGCCACTGCAGCACGAGTTAAGATTCCTGGCCAGGAAGCTTCCCACATGGTGCAGCAGACCTCTCCTGTCTCACGCACTGCACCCCTCAGCAGTGTATTTCTGTCGATCTACCTGTTCTGCTGCCCACTCTGTCTCTGGTGAATCCTCTCACCCCCCCCACCCACACACACATCTCTGGCCTACACCCCAGCTCTTGTATGCATAAAGAAATAAATCTTAAAAAAAATAATATGAAACATGCACTACTATGTTTATAGCAGTACTTTATATAATAGCCATGATATAAAAACAACCTACATGCCCCAAACAGATGAGTGGATCAAATAGATGTGGTATATATACACAAAGGAATACTACTTGGTGATCAAAAAAGATAAATTTGTGTTATTTGTGGTAACATGGATAGAACTAGAAGAGATCTTAAGTGAAGAGAGCCAGAAGAAGAAAGATAGAGGATAGTTTCACTTGTAAGTGGAATCTAGGGAAACCAAAGGGGCAGATAAAGATAAACTCTAAGACTGACCTTTGAAAGCTGACCATTGATCTGGGGCATCCAGGCTGGGAGGAGGGAGAAGGAAAAAGGGGGTGCACAAGTGCAGTGTAGTAGATGACTATGGGTGCTTTGTTGGTGGAAAAACTTTGGTGATCACACTTGAGTGAAAAAGTCCTATATTGTGAAAAAACAAGCAAGGGTGTAAAATAAAATATTGATATGTCATTAATAAAAGAAACAAATGCCAGTGACAAAAATGTAACCACAGCTTGGAAAGTGCTTACAGAATGACAGTCTGGACTTTACCACCCACTATGATCTTTGTTTGCCTAATATGACACATAATATAGCTTAATAAATGTGATTGAAAATTTTAATGCATTAGTAACCCGATTCAATTAGAGTTTCCAACTTAATATTCCCCTCTGGAAGTCTATAAAATAATTGTGTTTATTTTCACAAAGATTAGAATGACTTTCTAATTAGTTCTTGATGGAGAAGATATTTGAACAACATTATCCCCTGGCTTCTTATTTGTAGCTTCAAGATGAAATAAAATAAAAATATTCCTCCAAAAGGAATGCACATTTATCAGATGAAGCAGCATGAAGAGTCAGAACTCTGAGCAATTATTGATGCAAATTTATTTCCTCTGGAGCTAAACACAGAGAAGGTATACACTAGTTTTTCTTCTCTGTGGTTCCTGGAAAGCTATCAAACAGAAATTTATAAGTCTGGGAAACAGCAGGATTTTAGTTTAGCATATTAAGAAACATGACAACTTCTAGTACGTAAAGTTGAAAGTGGTGAAAATGCTAAAATGCTGCTCCTTCCCCCTCCCCCCTCTTTTTCTGTCCCTTACCAGCTACATCTTTTAGTCACTAATTCATGCAACATGGTTTGCAAGGAACTTTAAAGCAATGTTTTCCTTTTTGCTATTCCTTATATTTTCATTTGTGGCCTAAATGAACTATGTGGGGAAAATTTACTTTGAGGCTTCGGTTTGGCTCAAAAAATGCCAAGTGATGAAACCCAGGAAATGAGTTCATTGATCTCAACAATGGAACCTTTGAGTGTGGAAGAGTGTGGAATGATATACAGACAAGCTGTTACAAAAAGGCTTCCAAATTATATTTGCAAATATAATGATCCTAATGTTCTCAAATGTTTAAAAGACATCTAGAAAGTTGTTATTTAATTTTAGATTTTGTCTAGAGTTTTTGAAAAAAACAAAAATAAAATAGATGGTAAATTAAAATGATGGTAACTTTGGTGATTCTAGTTGTTCTTTTCTCCAGTTGTTCTCCAAGTAGCACCATGGCATAGTACCTAAAATTTCTTTTTTTTTAAAGATTTATTTTATTTATACATACAAGCTGGGGTACAGGCCAGAGGTGTGGGGCGGCGAGAGGGTTCACCAGAGACAGAGCGGGGAGCAGAACAGGCAGATCAGAAGTACACTGCTGAGGGGAGCAGCGGGCGAGGCAGGAGAGGTCTGCTGCGCCATGTGGGAATCTCCCCGGCCGGGCGTCAAACTCGCCTCGCCGCTGCCGACAGCTCCACAGCGCAGCGCTTAACCGCTGCGCCACCGGGGAGGCCCAGTACCTAAAATTTCAATGAAAAAAAGTTAACTCTTTGGGTTAAGACCCATCTCCAAAAAGTCCTGGTAAATCCAAATATATTCTGATTATGGGCCTGTTCTCTCTTCATCTCCTGCCTTTTACTTCCCTGCTTAGTTTCTTATTCATTATTTCCTCCTAATTTTTGACTCATACCATTTTCTGGATGCTCAATGGCCTGTATGTTTGGTGACCATATATCTAACCTTAGTAATTGATTTTGTCTTATTTTCTGAACCTTGTTAGCCTAGCTCTTTGCTGTTTCTCTAAATGTTTGTGATACCACCTTTGGTCCTAATGATGAGATTTTGGAACTGTGTGTCATAACAATCCCAGGAAGAGTTCATGAATGAATAAATGGAAAAATATCTTTTTACAAGATTATACTTAATCTTGGCACTTAAATCTAGATTAATGTTAAAGACTAAACTGCTAGCTTCACACTCTCTTCATATTAAAAGCATCCACACAGCTCAATAGTTTCATATTACTTTAAGGTAGGGAAATATAATTTATGCTGGTTCGAGAGATATCTCAATGGTGTAAAGTTCAGGATAGATAGAATTTAGGTAAGATACCAAGTCTAATCATTACAGCAATATTGTTGGTCTTGTTTTCAGGGTATATTTTCTTCCTTAAAGATAGAAAGCCAAAGTTTTTATATTCCCCAACGTTTATTATGATTGAATCTTCCAAACACAGTAATATTTCAACATCTTCACAGGAATAAAGCAATAGTTGTTGAAATTCTATTCTTTGCAAATCATAGTATAGATGCTACCTTAATTAACCCTTGTAACAGCCCTGCAAGAAAATCTGTGTTATTTTAAAGCTTTAAAAAAATTGAGGTATAAGTACAAATTTTACTGGTATATATTTTAACTATTCAGCCTGATAAATCTAAAAATATTTTGATGACATGTAAACATATGAAAAAAAGGTCAACATCCTCAATATCACTAATTATAAGACAAATGCAAATTAAAACCATAGTGAGATAACATCTCACCCCTGTGAGAACAACCCATATAAAAAAGAATGGAATTAACAAATGTTGGCAAGGCTGTGGTGAAAAAGAAACTCTCATCGACCATTAGTGGGAATGGAAGCTGTTACATCTCCCGTGGAAATGGGATGGAAATTTCTCAAGGAAATAAAATGTAAATTTAGTTTGAACCAGCAATACCATTATTAGATATTTATCTAAATAACATGAAAATATCTAATACTAAAAGATCTATGTAAACCTAGGTACATAGCAGCACTGTTTAAAATTGCAAAATCATGGAACCAATCCAAGCCCTTCAACACATGACTGGATAGAGAAACTCTGGAGCATATATTCAAAGGAATGTTATACAGCTGTGAAGAAGATTAATTGATGACATTTGAGACAAAACTGACAGATCTTGAGGTGGTTGTGCTGAGTGAGATCAGTCAAAATGCAAAAGACAGATATTGGATAGTCTCACACTTCTGTGGACTATAAATACCAAAAAAATATTACACACAAACAATAGAAAAATAAAAATTTAGCTTAACAAGCAGAAGATAATGGTTACCAGAAAGAATGAGTGGAAGGATGAAGGGGATGGAGGAGGAAAGCAGAGCAGGTATAGGCATGGGTAATTTGGTGCAGGGAAAGATAAAATAAAAAACAATAAGAACCTTTTTAAAAAGATTTATTTATTTATACATACAAGCTGGGGTACAGGCCAGAGGCGTGGGGCGGCAAGAGGGTTCACCAGCGACAGAGCGGGTAGCAGAACAGGCAGATCAGAAATACACTGCTGAGGGGAGCAGCGGGCGAGGCAGGAGAGGTCTGCCGCACCATGTGGGATTCTCCCTGGCTGGGCTTCGAACTCGCATCCTGCACTGCCGACAGCTCCACAGCGCAGCACTCAACCACTGCGCCACCAAGGAGGCCCAATAAGAATGGTTTTTTAAAATAATATTTTATTTTTAAATGTTATTCCTAAATCTAATGTTTCACTGCTATTGTGAATGAATTTATTTCATTTCTGCCTTTTTTAGAAATTTCACTATTAGTGTACAGATAAGCAACTTATTTCTGTATATTGATTTTTTATTCCACAACTTGAGTGAATTTGTGGATTGGTCTAAAAAATTTTTTGGTTGTATACTTAGGATTTTCTAAATAATATCATATAATCTGAAATAGACAATTACACTTTTTTTTCGATTAGGATGCCTTTAATTTCTTTCCTTTCCCTGCTTGTTCTGATTCCGGCTCCCTGTACTATGTTGAATAGGAGTGGTAAGAATGTGTAACCTGATCTTCTTCCTCATCATTGAATAAAAGCTTTCAATCTTTCACCATTGAATATGGTGTCAGCTATGGACTCATCATATATCGCATTGATAATGTTGGAATATATTCCTTCAGGGTCTCCCTGGTGGCCTAGGAGTTACGCCTCAATGCTGTCACCACTACGGCCTGAATTTGATCCCCAGCCAAGGAGCTAACCTATATATGGCACAGCAGACTTCTCTTTGCCCGCTGCTCCCCTCAGCAGTGTATTTCAGTAGATCCACCTGTTCCACTCCCCACTCTGTCTCTGGTGAATCCTCTCACCCACACACCTCTGGCCTACACCCTATTTCTTCTATGCATAAATAAATATTTTTTTAAAAAGAGATATATTCCTTCAATATCTAATTTGTTGAGATTTTTTGTAATGAAGGATGCTGTGTTTTATGAAATACTTTTTGTGACTCTATTAAGGTGATTGTATGTATTGAATCAGTCCTTCTATTAATGTGATGCATCACTTTTATTTATTTGCACATTTTGAACCTTTCCTTTATTCTAGGAAGTAAACAGCAAGTAAATTTTAAACAGAGATCATCTATTTCTCCCTAGTGAACTATTTTTTCCTTCAATCCCAATTGATCATGGTATAAGATCCTTTTAATATACTTTGTTATTTATTTGTTGACATTTTTGCATCTATATTCATCAGGATGATTGCCCTGTGTTTTTCTATAGTTGTAGTGTCTGGTATCAGGATAATGTTGAGCTCATAAAATGAGTTTGGAAGCATTTCTGCCTTCAGTTTTTGGAAGAGTTAGAGAAGGTGTGACATTAATTCTTTAAAAGTTAGTTAGAATTCATCAGGGAAACCATCTGGCCCTGGCATTTCTTATGTTGGGAGATTTTTAATTACTAATTCAATTTATTCACTTTGTATTCTGGTTCATAATTTCTAGTCATTATTTTCTTTTGGCAAGGTATATATTTTAGGAATTTACCTTTCTCCTAGATATATCCAATTTGCTGATCTCTTATTATCCTTTGTATATATTTTGTATCATTTGTAATGTCTCATCTTGCATTTATCATTTCATTAGAATTTTACTAATTTTCAATTACTTTAACTAAAGATTTGTGAATTTTATATCTTTAAAAGCTTTTATAAAACTGATTTGTTGACCCTTTTTACTTTTACTCCTAAATATTTCAGTCCTTCCTGATATATGGCTTAGTTCCCTTTTTTGTTAACTCAAGCTTTACATCGTTCTTTTTCTAGCTCCTTGGGGTGCACAGTTTAGTTTTTATTTTCTATTTCTTTTTTCTCAATGTAAGCATTTTAATGTCTAAGTTTCCCTCTTGGTATTAGTTTGGCTGCATCCCATGAGTTTTGGTGTGTTGTGTTTCTATTTTGACTTGCTTCACAGTATTTTTTAATTTCCCTATTGATTTCTTTTTTGACTCATTGGTTTTTCTGGATTTTATATAATTTTGTGAATTTTCTTTTTATTTATTTATTTATTTTTATTTATACATACAAGCTGGGGTACAGGCCAGAGGCATGGGGCAGCAAGAGGGTTCACCAGAGCCAGAGCAGGGAGCAGAACAGGCAGATCAGAAATACACTGCTGAGGGGAGCAGCGGGCAAGGCAGGAGAGGTCTGCCGCGCCATGTGGGATTCTCCCTGGCCGGGTGTCGAACTCGCGTCGCCGCTGCCGACAGCTCCACAGCGCAGCGCTTAACCTTTGCACCACCGGGGAGGCCCCAATTTTGTGAATTTTCCAGTATTCCTACTGTTAACTTATTTCTAGCTTCTCACCATTGTGGTTAAAATCATAGTACATATGATTTCAATCTTCTTTTTTGGGGGGGGTATTTTCACTTATAATTAATTAATTAATTAGTTAATTAATTAATTATTATTATTTATGTCTTTTATGTTATAAAACGGGGGAGAAAAGAGCACAAGGGCCTATAGTGACGGTTCACAGGTGAGTCGGTGGTGGGTAACCTATGGGGAATACACAATAATGATTTCAATCTTCTTATTTGCTAACTATTTTTTTGTGACTTAAATGATATAACCTGGAGAATATCCATATTCTCTTGAGAAAAATATGTATTCTGCTGCTGTTGGATGGAATGCTCTCCATATGCTGTATATGCCTATTAAGTAATTTTTCTAAAGTATTGTTCATGTCCAAAGTTTCATTATGGATTTTCTACCTGGATAATCTCTTCTTTGTTGAAAATGGTTATTGATGTTCCCTGCTATTATTATCTTATCATCTATTTCTCCCTAGTGAATTATTTTCTTTATATAGCTAAGTGTTTAATGATGGTTGCAGCATTATTGTTATGTCTTATTGTTTAACTGATATCTTCGTCATATAATAAACTTTATCTTTTATTACAATTTTTGGCTTAAAGTTTGTTTTTCATATTTAGGTATAACTATCCATGGTCTCTTGTAGTTTTCACTTGTGTGGAATATCTTTTTTCATCACTTTATTTTGGGCCTAATTTGATAAAGTCAATTATAGCTGATCTTTTAAAAAACAAAATAAACAAACAAAACTATCCAGTCATTCTATGCCTTTAAATTGGAAAAATGTTATCCATTTACATTGAATGTATTGTTAGGTAAACCTTACTATCTTATTAGTTGTTTACTTGCTGTTTTGTATTTTCCTTGTTTATTTCTCCCTCTCTTGATAGTTTACCATATCAGAATGTTTTGTTTTCGTTCTCTTTATTTTTAGTGAGTATACTGTAGGCTTTTGCTTTGTAGTCACCACTGGGTTTATGTAAACCATCTTATAGATTTTATCTCTTTGGTAAGATTTATTCACAGGCTCTTTATTCTTTTTGATGCAAAAGTTTGCTTTTTAAATTTCTCTTTCTGATACTTATTAGTATATCAAAATGTAACTGATATTTTTTATATTGATTTTGTAATAGATAAATAATGTCATCTACAAATATAGTTTTACTTTTTCCTTTCTTAATGGGATACCATTTCTTTCTTTTCGTGCCAAATTTTTCAGGCTAAAACTTCCAGTACTAGTTTTTGTTTTGTTTTGTATCAAGGTAATGGTGGCCTAACAGTTAAGTCACTGCTATCACTGTGACAGCCCAAGTTAGATCCCTGGTCAGGGTGCTAACCCACATATGTCAAAGCAGACCTCTCCTGTCTTGCCCATTGCTCCCCTCAGCAGTGTATTTCAGTGGGTCTGTCTGTTCAGCTTTCCACTCTGTCTCTGGTGAATCCTCTCACACCCCCATCTCTGACCTATACCCCAGTTCTTCTATGCATACATGCATGCATACATACATATGTACATACATACATACATACATTTAAAAAATATTGATGTGATCGACCTAACCACTAATACATTTTTTCTTATATTAATGAACAATGTTGATAGGCATAATTCCCATCAGAGTCTGTCTGGGTCTCATTTTATGTGGCTAGAATCTGGCATTAAGCAATGTCTAATTTTTCCATCTTCTTCAGATAGAAACACATGACACCATAATCACCTAGATAATGTACAATTTTTTTTACTTTTTTTCTTTCTTTCTTTTTTTATTATTCATATTTTTTACATTATTTTGTATTCCCCATAAATTATCCACCACCAATTCACCCTTGAACCATCACCATAGTCCCTTGTGCTCTTTTCTACCCCGTTTTTGAGCCCTTTCCCTCCCCCTCCCTTGCTGAATGTCTCTTTCTTATTTGATTCTCCTATGTTCCTGTTATAAGTGAAACCATTCAATATTTTTCTCTTTCTTTCTGGCTTATTTCACTGAGCATGATCCCTTCTAGCTCCATCCATGTTGCTGAGAATTGCATGTGTTTATCTTTTTTGAATGCTGAATAGTATTCCATTGTCTATATGTACCACATCTTCTTGATCCAATCATCTATTTTTGGGCATCTGGGTTGTTTCCATATTTTAGCTATTGTAAACAATGTTGCAATAAACATATGGGTGCATGTATCTTTTTGGATTAATGTTTTTGTGTCCTTTGGGTAGATTCCCAGAAGTGGTATTACTGGGTCACTTGTCATTCTTAAAGAAAACAACTTTCAGTTATTTAAACTGCTGCGCATTCTTGCCACCTTATAATAATGGTGCACAGTCTGCCTCTTGATCCATCAATATTTGACATCCATTAGTTTCGTCTTTATAGCAATTTAACGCTCTTGATGCCTTCCTTCACCTTATCATCTTAGTGTTTTCATTATTATGGCCATATAAATATTGTTCAATAGTGGGGCAAGTAGTGCATGGAATTGTATCTTTTCTGATACAACTTTGTCATTGTTTTAATAAGGAATTGCCTCAATTTTAAAATGTTTGGTAGTAGCCATTGCATCTCAATTTGTCTTCCCATGGACTTCAATCCATCTTTATAATAACTCTCACCTGTAAGATAATGGGGTTTGGTTGTTTTCCTAAATTATCCTTCTGTTTTTCCAATTTTATTTTAATTTTTATCAATTTTTTTATTGTTGTTATTATTTCTACCCCTTTTTGAGCCCTTATCCTCCCCCTCCCTTGCTGGATGTCTCTTTCTTGTTTGGTTCACCTATATTCCAGTTATAATGTACATTTTTTTTACTTTATTTGTAACATCTTAGGTTAGTTCTAGCTGTACACACTGGGATGTTTACTGCTTTTCCATCTACAACAAGAATTCCTCATATAAATGTTTCTTATTAGAAACTATTTTCAGACCGAAAGATATGTGAGTTCTCTATAAATTAGAATGTAGCATACTATGACATAGTGGATGCCTGATGTCTCTGAATCTATCAAATTTATGGAATATCTTTTCCACCTACATGACTGATTCTTTGATTCCCATCTGACATTATGAATATGCTGTTTAACTTTAGGCATACAGATTCTAGTTGGACAAATATGTTTGCTTTAGAACTTAAAATTCAGGGGCTGTATGAATACCTAGAAACCAATAACCACTAAATTTTTGTTTCAATATCAATTTTCTAGTTGCAGTCCTTACATTCTTTGTAGAAAGGATGGGAAAAACTACATCAACCAATCTGTAATCTGTTTCAACAATTTTATCAACCAACAATTACACCTAACTACCTATTATTCATGGTTTCATTGGCAGCGGCAGTTTTCAAGAGTTAGTTAATAGGAAGAAGTCTTCACATTTAGTATGGCTGGTGTTTATGCATCATTATGTCTTCTGGATTTTATTATTTCTGGGAAATTTTCCAACATTTTATGAACTTGGTGTTTCAGGACTTTCCTGGAATGAAGCATGATTATATATCTGGGCAAAGCAGTAGACTACTCATGACAACATTGTCCAGATGGTCCTGGACTATTTCCAATGGCATCACGCGTTTTGCCAAAAATTTAGAAGTATGAATTTTATGAAGTTCAATTCAATTGCCTAGTGTATGCAATATCCTCACTAGGGATTGGGATGAACCTCTGGAAAATCAACTCAGTGCTGATTAGGATACACATGTAATTCTAAAAAAAAAAAAGAAGAAGAATTTTCATATTTCTAGGTTTGTTTTGGTTTAGTTTTGTCAGTTCCTTTGTTGTGTTTCTCTATATTCCACATGAGTGAAATTATCAGGTATTCGTCTTTCTCCTTATGACTTATTCCACAGCATAAATGTCTTCAGTTCCATCCATGTTATTGCAAATGGCAAATGTTAATCTTTTATACATACACACGCACACACACACACTCTCTCTCTCTCTCTCTCTCACACACACACACGATGGGAAACTACTTAGCTATAAAAAAAGATTTTATGTATAAAACATCTTAATACAATCCTCTCATTGGCACTTAGGTTGTGTGGTGGGAACAAAGGAGGGGGGAGGAGACAAATGATTTAGTGTAAAATACTATGGATGTTTTGGTGGTGGATGCAGCATATTGACATACATCTGAGAAGATGTGAACCTATTCTGCTAAATAGTACACAGTGTTGTAAACCAATGTTACTTCAATAAATAAATAAATAAACCTTCAATAATCTTTTGAGTTATTATTTATTAGGCAAATTTGCACAATTACTATAACTGCAATTTAAATCTGTTTATTTTTGTTCAATCATTCAATTTAATTTCCCAGCTTTATTGAGACATAATTCACAAATAGAATTAAGTATATGGTATATATACATATATAATACATTGACGTAAGGTATGCAACATGATATTTTGATGTGTATACATTATGCAATGATTACAAAATCAAGATAATTAACATATTCATCATCAAATATTGTTACCTTTTGTAGTGAGAAACTTTGAAATCTACTTTCTTAGCAAATTTCAAGTATACAACACGGCATTAGTAGAGTCAACCTGTTATACATTAAATATCTATAAATTATTAAACCTGCAAAACAAACTTCGCACAATTTGACCAACTTCTCTTCATTCCCTGCAATCTCCAACCTCTGAGTGAAACCATTCTATTAGGAATTTAGCTTTTTTGGATTCCACATACAAATGAGATCATACAGTTGTTTGCCATTTTGTATCTGGCTTACTTCACTTATCATAATGTCTTCCAGGTTCATCCATGTTGTCACAAATGGCAAGAATTCATTCCTTTTTAAGGTTGAATTTTAGACGCATATATAATAATTTCTTTATCCATTCATCCATCAACAGACATTTTCTGCATTTTGGCTACTGTGAATAATGTTGCAATAAATATGATGGAACATATATTTCTTTGAGACAGTGATTTTATTCTTTTTGCATGTGTGTGTGTATATGTATGTATGTATATATATGTATGTATATGTATGTATATCCAGATGTGGATTTGTTGGACCATATGATAATTATATTTTTAATTTTTTGAGGAACCTCCACTTTCTTTTCCATAGTTACTGTACCATTTCGTATTCCCACCAACAGTGTACCCGGGCTTTGTTTTTTCCACTTCCTGGCCAATACTTGTTATCCCTTGTCTTCTTCCTGAGAATCAGTCTAAAAAGTGTGAGGTGATAGTTCATTGTAGTTTTGCTTTGACTTCCCTGATGTTAGTGGAGTTGAGTGTCTTTTCATATACCTGCTGGCTATTTATAGGTCTTCCTTGGAGAAATAATTATTCAAATACTTAGAGAATTTTTAGTTGGGTTATTTGTTTTTGTGTTACTGAGGTGTCAGGAGTTCCTTATGGAAACCTATTTCAATTCTTTTTTTAAAATAATTATTTATTTATGCATACAAGCTGGGGCACAGACCAGAGGCGTGGGGCGGTGAGAGGGTTCACCAGAGACAGAGTGGGGAGCAGAATAGGCAAATGGACGGAAACACACTGCTGAGGGGAGAAGCAGGCGAGGCAGGAGAGGTCTGCCGCTTCATGTGGGACTCTCCGGGCTTCAAACTCACATCGCTGCTGCTGCCGACAGCTCCACAGTGCAGCGCTTAACTGCTGTGCCACCAGGGAGCGCTGCCCCCCCCCACCCCGGCCATTTCAATTCTTAATTAGATGTATGGCTTGCAGATATTTTCTCTCACTCCTTGGGTTGCTTTTGTTTGTGTTTCCTTTGTTTCCTTTGTTGTGCATGAACTTTAAAGGACAAATTACTTGTTTATTTTTTGGTTTTTGTTGCTTATGTTTTAGAGGCTGTATCCACAAAATCATTACCCATATAAATGATAAGAAGCTTGCATCATTGCAATTACATGTTGACCATTTATTATTGCCCTCATGTGGTATATTTCTGGGGTGGGACATTCATATTTTAGTTCATGTGAATGATTTCCCTAGAGTTTTACAGTGCACAGACTATATTGTGAAGTGTGATATGTTCTCTCTTATTCATTGATAAGTGAATTGTGAACAAATTCTACACACTAATCACAACAACTCATAACAAAGACTGCTTATTATCTATTTGATAAAAATAATAAAACGTCTTCTCTTTCCACATATGAATTTGTATATATTAGTGTTTTATACCCTTCCACTCAGAATATTCTTGTATTAAGTAATGTACTTTGGGCCTCCTGGTGTCTCAAGGGGTTAAGTCTCAGCACTATGAAGCCATAGGCAGCCACTGCAGCATGAGTTCGATGCCCAGCCAGGGAGCTTCCCACATGGCACAGCAGACCTCTCCAGTCTTGCCCACTGCTCCCCTCAGCAGTGTATTTCAGTAGATCTGCCTGTTCTGCTCCCCACTCTGTCTCTGATGAATCCTCTTACCCCCACCCCATTCCTCTGGCCTAAACCCCAGCTCTTGTATGCATAAATAAATAAATTTTAAAAATCATTGAGGAAAAGTAAGAACTACAGGAAGAAACATTTAACATAAATAAATAATGCACTTTGTAGCAAGCAATGCTGACAAACTTAAGCACAAAATAATTTTTTTAAAGATTTATTTTATTTATACATACAAGCTAGGGTACAGGCCAGAGGTGTGGGGCGGGGAGAGGGCTCACCAGAGATAGAGCGGGGAGCAGAACAGGCAGATCAGAAATACACTGCTGAGGGGAGCAGCGGGCAAGGCAGGAGAGGTCTGCCGCGCCATGTGGGATTCTCCCCGGCAGGACGTCCAACTCACGTCACCGCTGCCGACAGCTACACAGCACAGCACTCAACCGCTGCGCCACCGGGGAGGCCCAGCACAAAATAATTTAATAAAAGATTTCTGGATGCTCACAATCTTGAGGAAAGGCTAGAAGACAAGTTAAGAAATGACAAAGCAAGAATCAGAAATTGAAAATCATCAATTGCCTTTTAAGGATTCTCTAGTTCAGGAGCTATTGCTTATATGCTACTTCTATTGACACCACCATCATGGCTGCTGTTCTAATAAATGTAATGTCCAAATACACCTTCTGACTTCATTGTTTTCTTCAAAATTTAAAGTCCAGGGAAAATATTTTTGATTGACTGAAGTTAAATTGTATGTCCAACCTTCTGAATCTCTCACCTTTCATGGTCAGAAGTACGGAGGAAGGCAGTGGGAGATGAGTACATGAATTAATGTTATGCCAAATTACCCATAATGGGAAAAGGTAAATCTCCCTAAGGACTGTGATGCTCTGAGGAATGGTATGGCTTCTGGCAGCCAAATAACCACAATGTGTCCAATGTCTACTACAAACCCTCTTCATGTTAATTATATTTCAATTCATAATACCTTACTCTTGGGTAATGCACATAACATTTGCTGATATAAACTAATTTGGTAGTTTTGTGTATTTAGTATTATTAGCATTAAATACAATAACATGATTATTTGGAAAGGGTAGTTTTAAATATCATATGATTCTGTGGTAAAATTAGGTTAACATCCCAATTCAATACTGTCCAACTTCATACAGAATTTCACAAAATATACCCCATTTGAAATTTCACACTTCCCTAGACATGAACCTGAGGGCAGAATATTCTCAAATTGCCTAAAGTTCTCTAGGTGCTACAATTTTTAAACTGTATCTAACTAGAATTGGTATTGGTATTACTTCAGAAAGACATGGTGCTCAGTTTGAAAGAATGCTTTACTTCCTTACCTTTTGTCTTGACTCCATACTTTCCCCATTTGTGCTTGTATTTCAGTACAGTTTTTATTCTATCCTTAATAATGTCATTTTAAAAGTAGACTGGGGGTTGGGTTTCTAGGTTTGGTTCTTCTTTGCTTCTTAAATACACTAAATACTTGATTCTATATCTGATGTAATTCAGATCTTTTGATGCATTGCAATTTCATTATGTTCCTGAGTTGTTACTACACATTTTCTTTTGCTTCAGATCAGTGCAGGACCTTTCTTCATAATCAAAGTGGTGTTGTAACAGTGTGATAGGCATAGAAATAGGATGTCCCAGGTTTCCTGTCCCACCTAAAGAAGGGTGGAGCTGAGCAGTGAGGTGAAGCTAGAAAAGACTGGGAGAAGGGCTGGGGAAAGGAAGACTGAAAAGAAGACTTGGAGGAGGCATATGAAGCAGAGAGACATGTGAAGAAGCTGTGCTTTCTTCTCAGTCTTGGACTTGTACCAGGGTCTTGGGGGACTCAGAAGAGAGGTGGGTGAGGGAGCCGTGGGGAGGCTGACAATGGTAGCCTTTACCTTGGCTTCTATTTTGATTTTGCTATTTTCCTTCCAGACTTGCCTGCCCCCTTCTGTCCTTTTCCTATGGTTCCCTGCCAGAAGGTGCCTTAAACTTGTGGCAGGTTTTTGGGCCTCAGCTGCCCTGCTTTGGGCAACCTTGTCTGGCTGAGCATTTACCCACGAGGGGATGGGTAACTTTGGGTGTTTAATGGAAAAAAATTTTTACTATGTTTTTTCTCTGTTGTACACTAATTATATTAAAGTTTTTTTTTCTATTGAAAGTCTTGTGCACTAGAGTATGCTTTGTCTTGATGCGACTGACTGCAGAGTCCACTTAGAGCAGGTAGGTTTGGGGGCCCTGGGGTGCCTCTCAGTCTGTTGGTAAACAGTGTGTCAAGTTTCTTTCAGTTGCTTTTTCACTTACTTATCCTCTCTGTATCCAGGGTTTTTCTATCCACTCAGATATTTTGCTGCCCTCTAGTGGTTGATGCTTGCTCAGACTCACTTGAGACATAATTCTCTCTCTCTCTCTCTCTCTCTCTCTCTCTCTTTCTCTCCCCCCTCTCCTGCTTTTGTTTCCCTTGTCACTGGAGATGATTCTGCAAAATGACTTTGCTGTCAATGTCCATGTGTGTATTACCTGTATTTTCTTCTATGCATTTTATGTCTTTAATCCATTTTTTGGTTAATTTTTGTGTATGGTCATCCATTTTTGGTACCCATTTTTTAAGAGATTACCATTTCTGCATTGTATATTCTTGGATTCTTTTACATAAGTTAATCATCTTCCTCCAAAATGTGTCATGTTTTCTTGTGTATGAATATCTTATCTTATATTGTTGATAAATATACCTTTGAACATTATTTTGTGGCAATCTTGGTAGTCAGCTTCTTTCACTCCCTGGAATTTTATTTTTCCTTGATGTTGGTGGTTTTTCCTTTCCTTTCCAGGAAATTCAAATTTTGTATTTCATGTGTGGTTTTGAACTTTTTATTCCACTAGCTTATTGGTCAACCAGTATTTTGGCAGAGTTATTTAAAAAGCCTGGATCCAAAGAATAAAGAAAAAAATCCCTCTCAATCTTTGAAGACTGTCACTATGTTGTTCTTTAACATTAGCTATGTTAGGGCCTCCCCGGTGGCGCAGCGGTTAGGCGCTGCACTGTGGCGCTGTCGGCAGCGGCAAGGCGAGTTCGAAGCCCGGCCAGGGAGATTCCCACATGGCGCGGCAGACCTCTCTTGCCTCGCCCGCTGCTCCCCTCAGCATTGTGTTTCCATCGATCTGCCTGTTCTGCTCCCCACTGTCTCTGGTGAACCCTCTCGCCGCCCCACGCCTCTGGCCTGCACCCCAGCTTGTATGCGTAAATAAATCAATCTTTAAAAAAAATTAGCTATGTTAAACAAAATTCTTTCTCAGATTTCTCCTGCTATCATGGAAGCCATCAAGTTATACATTGAGTTTTTCTCTAATCATTTCTAAAAATGTATGCAACATTGATCATTTGCATGTCCATTTTGATTCTCAGGTATATTCAGGAATATTTAAAGCCCTAGTTTCCCCACATGTTGCCTCCCCTAACCACTTCCTTACCAAACCTTTTGGGTCTCTTTATTGTTTGTAAGCACTGTTTGTATCTTCTCTTGGCTGCTTTCTTCAATACTTTTACCTTTAAATTCTCTTAGCCAATGTCACCCTGGAAGTCACCCTCACCCTGGGAATACCCCAAGTTGGGCAAAACAAAGACAAGTATTTGCATCAGTCATTCAGATATCTTCTAGACAATAAGAACATACAACCACAACTCTTTTAAAGAAAGATTTTTTCTCTTTTTTTGGCATTAGCAGTCTGTATCATGACAGAGTGCGATTATTGTCATGGCATTTGTTGAGCTGTGGGAATAGAAAATAGTTAAGCAGATATTTTAAAAGGAGTTCTAAGTCTCTTTATTACTTTATTGTAGCATCTTTTTTCTTTGTTTAGTTTTTAAAGCCCAATTATTATAGAAATTTTACTAAATATCAGAGTTTTGTGGAAATTGATTGTGATGACATTTGCCAACTTATTCATTGCTGTTTTGGAAGGTGGAATCTTGGTCTTTCCTTTTCTCTTATTATTGGCAATTTCACTCCCAGTCTGGTTTTAAATTTCATTTTGATTCTTACTCATTTTGTATATAATTTTGAATCTTCATACCACTTTAGCCTTCAAGGAAAGACTTATGAAAGAAATGAGCCTGTGTGGTCAAAATCCTACTTTTATTCTCCAAGACATTTTAAACATTATGTATAGCCGGGTTACCTGAGTCTGCCTTTGGTATTTTCCTTCTTGTTGCTTTTTATCACATTTTCCTGCCAAAGACTCTGTCAATTAGGTAAAGTGACACATTTATAATAACCCAAAACAAGAAATGTCTACAAATCCTGAATTTCTCATTAAATATGACATAGTTCTGAAGTTTTATTTATTTTTTCTTTCAAATTTTTTTTAAGATTTTTTTATTTATGCATACAAGCTGGGGTACAGACCAGAGGCGTGGGGTGGCGAGAGGGTTCACCAGAGACAGAGTGGGGAGCAGAACAGGCAGATCAGAAACACACTGCTGAGGGGAGCAGCGGGTGAGGCAGGAGAGGTCTGCCGCACCATGTGGGATTCTCCCCGGCCGGGCATCGAACTTGCATCGCTGCCACCAACAGCTCCACAGCGCAGCGCTCAACCGCTGCGCCACCAGGGAGGCCCAGTTCTGAAGTTTTAAATGATAGTAAATTATTTTTACTTTTGCTGTTGTCTTTAAGAAGGTTGCATTGCAGTGTTTGATTTCAAGCCTTTAGCTTATCACTCATAGAAGTTGAACATTGAGTGTTCTGTGACATATTGTAGAATTGCCTCTTAAATGCATTATTTCCACATGTCAAAAGTTCCCTATGTTTGCCATTGTAATACCAAGACATGTTATTTATCTAGGAAAGCAATGAGTTAGGATAATAATGAAGCTGATGTAAAACCAGAGTTCTGCCAGGAAACTACCTTAACATAGATGTACTTATAACAAGAAATATGACACTTTCACTTAAAGTTTGATTTTATTAATGCTTTTTCAGGTTCACAGAAAAATCAACATCTAGGAAAATGTTAAATTATTAATGATTTTACATATTTTGTCACCAGCCAGAATATGAACCAGATAAATTGACCTTTCATAACTGATGATGGGGAGGATAACAATGAGGTTTCTGTAAGATACTCAAGGCTGGTTTTTAACAATCACCTTTGCATGGATTTTTCACCAATCTGATGGAGCTACATTGCCTATTCCATGGTATTGTTTTGAATTAGGTTGAATGATATTGGAAGTTTCTTGGGACAGTACCTCCATATATTTTTATGAAGCACCCTTTAAAAATGTAACATATACAAAAATATTTAGGACAAAATAAAAATTTGTGAGACATAACTACACTAAAATAGACAACCTGTTGGGTGCGGGAAGGATGTCCCGAATGAACTTCACAAACACAGGTTTTATGGACTCCACCCCCACCCCAGACCAAAGAGATCCAAGACACCACCTAAGGGAGGATTGCTGGGAACTGAGGGTGGAATTGGTATATAACCAGACATGTGGGTATTGTCGGGTCCCTTGGTTTTTCTCCAGCTGTCAGTGTGCTATTGGTGTCCCAGCTCAGAGGAACTGGTAGGATGCATTCACCAATTTATCTTCCCCTCTTTCTCCCTGGGTTATTGCTTTCTTCATTTTCCCCTTTGGTAAATAAACCCTTTATAACCTTTTGTGTGTGTGCCTGCAGTTGAGTCTCATTATAAGTCTGTTTTAAGCATGCGGGTGAAGGACCCACAGTCAGGCCAACCCATTTCACATTGGCGTTGCTATATGACAAACCCACCAAAATGACAAAATAAGCCTCTGAAGAATAAACAGAAAAATTATAAAAATATTTCATTAAATGATACTCCTTCAACACAAAATATATAAATATCCAATTTAAAGACTTAATTCTAGTTAACTTAAAGAATTCCTAAAGTAGCAAATTAAACTTTGAAACTGGCTTTCAATAAAAACAGGTAGTGCTGGGCCTCCCTGGTGGCACGTGGGTTAAAATCTCAGTGCTATCAAGCTATGGCCAGCCACTATGGCATGAATTTGATCCCTGATCCCCGGCCAGGGGGCTAACCCACATAAGGTGCAGCAGACCTCTCCTTTCTCACCTGCTGCTTCCCTTAGTAGTGTGTTTCAGTGGATCTGCCTGTTCTGCTTCCCACTCTGTCTCTGGTGAATCGTCTCACCACCACCCCCAACCCACCACACACACCTCTATCCTACACCTCAGCTCTTGTATACAAAAATAATTAAAACAAATCTTTAAAAAAGCAGACAGTAATGATTATTGTTGAAAAGCTTAAGTAACAGATCTTAAGAATTAGTGGAATTTAGCCCTCAAGGAACCATGGTGAGCATTCTCGTTGTTTTGAAGTTCCCCAAAACGCACACTGTGAGGAATTTTAAATTTTCAGTGTAATCTGTAGAATTTCCAAAGATTAAGACCACCATTCCTATGAAACAAAACACACAATGCTAAATGTGTAACTTAATGAAGGACAACATAAATATATTAGACAAGTGCAGTCTCTTTAGGCAAAGCATATTTCTGCTCTGTGTATGGGTGAAGAACTCACAGACAATGAGTGACCTGTCCTCTACTGGGCACTGTCCTTGGGTGGTGACAGTACCCATAGAGCCTTGTTTCATAGTCACTGGAAAATGTTGGTGTCTGGGTCTTGCTCATGTTTGTGGCACCACCAATATCTCTTCTCTCTGGTTTCTCAGACCTGTGGCTCTACAGTTTGCACACTGTAAGCACTCTTGGTAGTGTCAGCACCATCCTATAGGGGCAGCCTGACCTTGTTCTCTACACTAGGGACCCAGACCATCTGGCACACCCCAGTACCTCAGCATGTATCTCCCAAAAGTAAAAAATGTGTCTCCACACCGCTCAGCTTTCCTCTCCCTAGAATGTACAGTCAACCATGGGAACATAGCTCTGAGTTTTGCACTCAGACTCCTACCCCAGCCACATTATTATTATGTAAGGCTCTATCTATGGAGTTGGATTTCCTCAGTATACCTTTTGATGCATTCAGCCCTGGTATCCAATGTAAAGGAGTTGCTCTAGTTTCACCTCAAATCAGGAGGCCTGCTGGGTTCAGTGTACCTCAGAGTATCCTCCTGTGAGCAAAGCAGGGAATCTCTTCTGATGCCATCTTTTATTTATTCAGTTTCTGGGGCCTCCCTGGTGGTGCAACGGGTTAAGTCTCAGCACTATGAAGCTATCCACAGCCACTGCAGCACGAGTTCGATCCCCAGCCAGGGTGTTTGCCACATGGCGCAATAGACCTCTCCTGCCTCACCCGCTGCTCCCCTCAGCAATGTACCTCAGTAGATCCACCTATTCTGCTAACCACTCTCTCTGGTGAATCCTCTCACCATTCCACACTTCTGGCCTATTCCCCAGTTCTTGTATGCATAAGCAAATAAATATTTTAAAAAATAAAGCTGCAGTTTCTATTTCTTATTAATAGATTTTATTTCTGAGCTCATTAATTTGTTTTTCAGAATTTTGTTATCTATCTTTAACTTTTCTGAGTCCTCTTATATTTCTTTAACTTGTCTTTATGAGTTGCTTTGTACTACATTGAATTATCTTTCTCATTTCTCTTCTCTCTATGATTTTCTTTATTATAGCAGTTTTGAAGTCTATCTGATAAGGAGATATAATTTGCATCTTTTGAGTTTGGATTCTACAGAGTTCTCATGATGCCATAATCTCTTGAGGTCTCATTTCCATGTTTTTTTTTTCTGCTCATTTTACTATTTAAAGTCCTTTATTGTTTTTAGTATCTATAGCAGTAACTTAGGGGTTCAAGTATTTTACTTTACCCAAAGATGGTGCTGTGGTTGTTCGATTTTATTTATTTTCTTATGTTGGCCTTTGCTGGCTTCTGTATATGCTCAGATCTATTCCATGTTGCTGAGCAGCAGGGTGGGAGAGGTTCTTGTAGGAGTTTAGACGTTGGTGTGAATGAATTGGGGTGGTGCTGGGTCACATTTGTGACACCCTCAATATCCCTCCACTCTGTGGTTTGAGATGTGAATTTTGGCAGTCCTCATGCTATCAGTGTGCTTCACAAGGTAAGCACCAGTTCCAGGGAAAGGGAGGAGGACTGCAGATCAGAGAGCCTGCTTGCTGTTATCTTCAGAGGACACCCAGCCTGTAAGCTTCCTGCATCTCATTCACAAGGCTTACCCCACCTTGAAGGATGTGTACCTCCACACAAACTCTACTCCCCACCCCCAAGACCCTGCTGCCACGTCCAGGCCCAGCCTGCACTAATAGAGGGTGACCTCCTCAGAGGTGTGCTCAGGGTAGCTGCAGCTGGAGCCAGCAGGGCCAGTTGTGGTGGTGCAGAGAGCCCAGCAGCAGAACTGGGACATGAGTCCCTGCAGCTGGGGTCCTGGTTGCCACTTGGAACTGCCATGCTGGTTCAGCACTCAGCCCGGGGGCTCGCTTCCATGGGCCTCTCTCCCATAGCTCGCTCTAGGCCAGGGCAAGCCTTGCCATCAGAGCCCTGTGGCTACCGTGCTCTGGGGAAGTGTGAGGAAGCCATGGTGCTGCCGTTTCAGCCTGCCAGGCTAGCCCAGAGTGCTGCCACAGTGCAGCCCAACCTGATGCCACTGTAACAGGGTGGTCTCCAGGGAAAGCAGAGGGTCCAGGTTCCCTGCCCCACCCAAGGAAGGGTGGAGCTGAGCAGGGAAGTGAAGCCAGAAGAGGAGACAGGAGAAGAAAGGAGGGGGAGGGAGAGTCAGAAGGAAACCTGGAGGAGGCACATAGAGCAAAGAGATATGTCAAGAAGCTGCACTTGTTTCTTGGCCTTGGATTGGTTGAAGCAGATGTGGGTGAGAGACCCGTGGAGAGGCTAACAATGGCAGCATAGAACTTGATTTTGATTTTGCTCTTTTCCTTCCAGACTTGTCTGGCTGTTTCTGACCCTTTTCTATGGGTCCCTGCTGGAAGGTGGCAGGCTGTGGCTGGACATTTATGGGTAACTTTGGGTACTTGATTTGGAAACTATATTCTTTGTCTTTTCTTTGTTGCACACTAATTGTATTAAAGTTCCTTTCCATTAAATTTCCTATGCACCGGAGTATGTTTTTTTTTTTTAAAAAAGATTTTATTTATTTATGCATACAAGCTGGGGTGTAGGCCAGAGGTGTGGGGTGGTGCGAGGATTCACCAGAGACAGAGTGGGGAGCAGAACAGGCGGATCTACTGAAGTACACTGCTGAGAGGAGCAGCGGGCGAGACAGGAGAGGTCTGCTGCTTCCATGTGGGAAGCTCCCTGGCTATGGATAGCTTGATGGTGTTGAGACTTAACTGCTGCACCACCAGGGAGGCCCACCAGAGTATGTTTTGTCTTAATGTAGCAAAGGCAAAACCTATTTAGAACAGGTAAGTTTGGGGGTTCTGGGGTGCCCCTCTCACTGACCTGTAATACCACCAGAGCCCCAGGGGCTGGCACACTGTGCATGCTACCAGCCTCTCTTAAAACCCAACCACTGTGGTAGGGTCTCTCTGGTGGCCCAGGGGTTAAAGACACAGTGCTATCAAGCTATAGGCCACCACTGCAACATGAGTTCGATCCCCAGCTGGAGAGACAACCCATACGGCACAACAGACCTCTCCTGTTTCGCTTGCAGCTCCCCTCAGCAGTGTATTTCAGTCAATCGCCTGTTCTGCTCCCCACTCTGTCTCTGGTGAGTCCTCTCACCCCCCACACCTCTGGCCTAGACCCCAGCTCTTGTATGCATAATTAAATAAATCTTAAAAAAAAATCCTAGCCACTGAGCCAGCCATACTGTGAGGCCCCTGTTTCACTTACAATACGGTAAAAATTTGCCATTTTGAAATGCCTAATGCTAAGTAACAATGCATGCTTTGGAAATTTGGAAGATGTTTTTCTTTAATAAACATATGAAGAAATGGGTGAAATGTTCTCAAATCCTGTTTACAGTACTTGGTAGTGGGTGTGAGGAACAGGTGTGGGGAAACCACTGCACAACTGTTCAAGTGTTCCTAGTTAACTGCTTCTAAACTGCAGAGGCAAACCTCAAAACATTTTTAACTACATTCTATAATCAACACAATGTGCTCTTTACACAAAAAAGCGACTAAACATGGATGCTTATTATTGCTAGCAATCACTTGTGATTTCTTTTCTTTAAATGACTTGGTTGCCAAGTAATTTTTTGGAGTTCACTGAAATATGACAGTGATACCCCCTGAACAAGCATAAATCAAAATAATCTGTACACTAGTAAAACTAAAGAATTATAATAAACGCTGAGATTTTAGAAGGTGTCCAACAGCATGAAATTTTTGCGATGGTATTTTGTTATGCCAAGATTATATATGAAATGCAATATTTATTTGTCATAAAAGGAACATAGTTATTTGAAGGACAGGACTAAATATATGACTGAATATATGAGAAGGGAAAACAATATCAAAACTAGAAAGTGAAAGAATATTTTATTCTTTTCCTTGGTGCTTCAGCTTTAAGAATATATGAAATTCATTCCTAATAGAAAATATTAAGGGACATAAATCACTTACAGGATTTTAGAGCTGGACGTGAGCTTAGATATCATCTAACATAAACCTTCTCTTTGCAGATGATAAAATTGGGGACCAGACAGGTTAAGCACTCAAAATTGTTATTGGCAAAGATAATACTGTTATAACACATGCCCCATTTAGTTTTTTTCATAGCTAATTGTGTGTGTATCTCCCTGCATTTTTGTTCTTAAATATATTTATTTAGCATATCTATTTTTGTTGATTATTTTATACATAGTATTGTTTATAATCCTATCCTTTAACAATTTTTCCAGGTTGCTAGAAAATGACTGAATTGGACTGTAATACAGTCTTTTGATTTGCACTAGTTGACTCTTTCTACCAACTACACTGCCTGTCACCTGATTGTTAACTGCTGTATTTTTTATTAAAGAGATATTTTATTTATTTATGCGTACAAGAGCTGGAGTGTAGGCCAGAGGTGTGGGGGTGGGGGTGAGAAGATTCACCAGAGACAGATTGGAGAGCAGAACAGGCAGATTGACTAAAATATACTGCTGAAGGGAGCAGCAGGCAAGACAGGAGAGGTCTGCTGCACCATGTGGGAAGCTCCCTCACCAGGGATCAAACTGGTGGTGCAGTGGCTGCAGATAGCTTCATAGTGCTGAGACTTAACCCCTTGCACCACCAGGAAGACCAAAGAAGCTGTATTTTAAAATTTATTTTACATATTTCTCATTGTTTTAACAGGAAGGTTTGTACAAATAGATGATTGCGCACATAAATATTCACTAAATTTTAATGTCATTTAGAGTATTATTCAAGATAAAAACTAATAAACAGAAATGATTAGAAACAATTATGCTAAGTAGAATGTTAACACCCTATCTGCGTCCCTTAACCAGAACACTGCCATTCTCATGGTGTCAAATTCTGCTACTTTAGAACAAATGTATTTGACATTTGGAAAAATTTGACTGAAGCTGTTTTCTTTATGAGAAAAAAGTGTTAATCATTTTAAAGGCCAGTTTTTTTAGAGCCCAAGATTCCCAAATTACAATTCAAAAGTGAGTTACACAAACACCAAGACATTGACTGCTTTAGTCCTCATGATTGCACTGCAGAGCATAGTACCAGATCCTCTGACCATGAATAGTCTGTTTTGTTCTCACCAATATGTTGTTTTGTAATACAGTAACAGTATTTATGTGCCAAATATATAAAAGTTTGGGATATCTGCTTGAAGGGCAACATATTGTTAATTTGACTTTTGAAATATACTAGAAAATATTCTAAAATTTGACTTTTTATTAGCTATCCCATGATTTGGCACACAGAGGTTTGATTTTAAAACATGTGAGTATGGAATATAATATTTTCCTCTATTTAAAAAGACGCAATCTACAATATTATTGTTAGACTACGGCAAAATAGTTTTCCTTATATTTGTACATTTATGTAAGTTTTATAAAACCAAGGGGAGCAACTGGCCAATAGCATTATATGGTTGTTTTCTTTGTTATGTTTTGATTAATTCTAAGCTATTTTAAATATATATATATTTATTTATGCATACAAGAGCTGGGGTGCAGGCCAGAGGCACGAGGGATGAGAGGATTCGCCAGAGACAGAATGGGGAGCAGAATAGGTGGAATGACTGAAATACACTGCTGACGGGAGCAGCAGGTGAGACAAGAGAGGTCTGATGCACCACGTGGGAATCTCCCTGGCCGGGGATCGAACCTGTGCTGCAGTAGCTGCAGATAGCTTCATAGTGCTGAGACTTAACCCTTCGCTCCACCAGGGAGGCCCCTATTGAGTTTTTTTATATAATTTTTTTTTATTTATACATACAAGCTGGGGTACAGGCCAGAGGCATGGGGCGGTGAGAGGGTTCACCAGAGACAGAGCGGGGAGCAGAACAGGCAGATCAGAAATACACTGCTGAGGGGAGCAGTGGGCGAGGCAGGAGAGGTCTGCCGCACCATGTGGGATTCTCCCCAGCCGGGCTCGAGCTCGCGTCACTGCTGCCGACAGCTCCACAGCGCTGCGCTTAACCGCTTAACCGCTGCGCCACCGGGGAGGCCCCCCTATTGAGATTTTTATTGGAATTTCATTGAATTTGTAAATTGCTTCCAGCCGGATGGCCATTTTGTTAATGCTGATTCTTCTGTTTCATCAGTGGGGAATATCTTCCTTTTTTTTTTTTTAACAATCTGCTATAATTTTCCTTGTATAAGTCCTTTGCCCCCTTGTTAGGTTTATTCCCAGGTTTTAATTTTTAGGGGTACAGTTTTAAATGGGATTGTTTTCTTCACTTTTTCCTCTTCAGGCTGCTTGTTTGCATATAGGAAGTCAACTGATATTTGTGTATTGATATTATAATTACCCAAGGAATAAATAAAAAGGAATAAATAATTGAACAAACTAATCACAAGGAAGAGGGAGGAAGGAAGTAAAGAAGTTGAGGAGTGATGGTGGATGGAACAAGGAAAAAGAAATACCTTAAAGTATAGAACTATCATGCTCTGATGGAAATATGAAGGAATATATTCTGGAATCCTAAAAAAATCAGAAAGAGAAAATAAAGAGAGAAAGAAGAGAGAAAATAAAAAATTCCTTATTTGATCAGTTATTACCTACCTAGGTGCACAAAACTATAAGAGACTCTTGCAGTAGAATATGTATATTGCTCATATCTGTTTGCCTGTTCTTCACAGTTGCTTATTCTTTTATATGTGTACTAAAATTTCTGCAGTTTTAGTCTTCATTTGCTTGTCAATGAGCGTGTAGAAAATGATAACATTCTCAATTAGAATAGACTTAAAAAAGAGCATTATTCTTTCCTTGTTGTGAGTAAATAGTAATTTAATGCAAAAGACTGTCACTTTACATTTTCCAGAGCTTTCATTCATTCTTGCTCAGAAATTAGAAATGCCTTATAAATAAACACTTGGTATGATTTCTGAAATGTTTTGTACTTACTTATAAAGCTGTTCCTTCTATCTCAGGGTCACTTAAGTGGTTTTGAAATATTGTATATCGGTTCATTTTACAATGCATTGATGCTTGTAATCCAGCTTAAATACACAAAAATAGGAAGGATTAAAAAAAACTGCTGCTTGGAGGCCAAGAGAAGACAAAGCTAAGGATAATCAAGGCAGAACTTATCAGAAACATGAAATCAATTGGTTCAAAAGTGAAGGATTGTCAACAAAAATAACATGCTATGAACTTTCAAGACTTTCTGCTTATTATAGAGGAAGCCTAAAATAATGTGGGTTTTGATGCTTGATTTAGTTTTCCACAAGCCTAATTAACAGCAGATTAAGTTTGTTGCCACTATAGTTTATTGCTGAGACTGACATATACTTGATGTTTATTAGACTCATGTATAGAAAGACTGGCAGCAATAATGTGATGACATATTTAATACTGAAAAAAGCACAGTAACAACCATGCACTGAAATTTGCGGGCTATTAAAATAATATTTAGAAGGTCATGAACAAAAAGTTTCCTGCAACTAAGTCACCTCATGTTCTTTCCAGGTATGCTTGCTTGGTTTGTTAGAAAATGCGAATTTAAACATCCCGTTTCAAGATGGGGCTCCTTTATTTATTTCAACTAAACTGATGTTAACTTGATGTTAACTTCTTTGAATTTGCCATCAAGTGTCAGTAATCGCCAATTTATGAGGAATATATAGGAATGTTTAATTCAGTGATATCTGCATAGTGAGTCAGTGAGTAAATGAATTGTGATGCTCTGCTAACTCTCAGTCTTAGGTTTCAGTTTTTCCAACACCAGAAAAGACTCCCTAATTCTAACTCTGAAGTTGTTTACAATTCAAGATCAAACTGAAATCATGCTACTTATTTGTTTTTTTTAATCTTTAAATTCTTTGCAAGAGTTCACAAGGACCCAATAAAACAGAGGTATTTGTTTACATAAGTGGACAAACTGGCAACCAGATTTTCATCTTGTTCTCTGAATGCTCTCTCTTGACTTCAAAGAGAATTTGATACATTTGGAAATATGCAGGAAGGTAAAGTTGGATAAGAAGTGAGTATACAAGGCAGGATACTTTATCCATAGAATAAGGTATGACATACACCAGTAAAGTATAATTAACTCTGAACTGTCATGCTTAATTAAGAAATGGGGCTTGAATATCACAATCTAAAAACAATTATTTTGAACTATGATTTACACATACATACAAATAAAAACAGATGCACAATCATTCCTTTCTTTCTGAACTCTCTTGGAGGATCTTTTCCCAGTGGCTAGGGTTTCTTCTTTAAAGAACCAGAATAAAAAGAATAAGGATAATTTCTCTGTATTATTATTTATTTGACTAGTTAAATTTTTACCTTAGCTACCATGATTCCTACAAATTTTAAAATTTCCCTTTCTTTCTAAATTCTTTTTCTTAGAAAACTCAGAACATATAGATCATATTCCTTCAGGCCTCTATACTTCTAACTCCTAAGATACAGTATGGTTTATCAAGAAAATGATGATTAGAAGAAATTTTCAGGGTCATTTGATTATATATAATTTCTTAAGGAATTTGAAAGTAAAAGGTAACAACAGCCTTAATGCTTTTTTTAGCATCTAAAAATCTCTTCTCCAGGGGCCTCCCTGGTGGCACAATGGGTTAAGTTGTAGCACTATGAAGCTATCCACAGCCACTACAGCGTGAGTTTGATCCCCAGCCAGGGAGATGACCCACATGGCTCAGCAGACCTCTCCTGTTCCGCCTGCTGCTCCCTCAGCAGTGTATTTCAGACAGTCTGCCTGTTCTGCTCTCCACCTTGTCTCTGGTGAATCTTCTCACACCCAGTATCTCTGGCCTATGCCCCAGTTCTTGTATGCATAACTAAATAAAAATAAAATCTTTTTAAAAAGAAGGAAAGAAAATCTGGGAGTTGATCCTAAGGCAAACTTTTGCAGTTGCTACTAAGATGATCCTCCAAAGAGTAATTACATTCACTGTACACCACTCTTTCACACACATCATCTCCTTTACTACTTTACTACTAGCAAAGTTTTATCTTTTTTAAATATGAGCTTTAATTACGATTTTCAAAACTGAGAAACAACTAGGACACCTTTTAATGAGTAAATGATAAAACAACTGCACATCCGTATGTTGGAATATTTATCATTAAATGAAATAAAAGACAAAAGACGAAGAGGAAACTTGGAAGCATATTATTAAAACAAAAGTGAAAATCTGGGCCTCCCTGGTGGTCTAGGGTTTTTTAAGTTTCAGTGCCATGACTTCTATGACCTGAGTTCGATCCCCAGCCAGGGAGCTAACCCACATGGTGCAGCAAACCTCTCCTATATTGCCCCGCTGCTCCCCTCAGTAGTGTATTTCAGTAGATCCACCTATTCTACTCCCCGCTGTCTTTGGTGAATCCTCTCACACCCAGTACCTCTAGCTTACACCTCAGTTCTTCTACACAAAAATTTAAAAAGTATATATACATATATATATATAATTTATTTGTTTATATATTTTACATCATTATTCATTTTTTTTAAGATTTATTTATTTATACATACAAGCTGGGGTACAGGCCAGAGGCATGGGGCGGCGAGAGGGTTCACCAGAAACAGAGTGGGGAGCAGAACAGGCAGATCAGAAATACATTGCTGAGGGGAGCAGCGGGTGAGGCAGGAGAGGTCTGCCGCACCATGTGGGATTCTCCCCGGCTGGGCATCGAACTCGCATGGCAAGCTGCCAACAGCACCACAGCACAGCGCTCAACTGCTGCACTACCAGGGAGGCCCACATCATTATTCGTTTTTGTACATGTGCTTTCTCCTCTCAGGTGTAGTCCCCATAAAATTCCAACCACCAATTCACCCGTGCACCATCACCATAGTCCCTTGTGCTCTTCCCTCCCATTTTATTCCCTCTCCCTCCCTCTCCCTTACAGAATGTCCTGATTTATAATTGTCTGTTAATTTTTGGTTTTTATTATTATTTTCCCCTGATAACTTATTTGATTCCCCTATGTTCATCCTACAAGTGAAACCATCCATTATTTTTCTTTTTCCTTCTGGCTTATTTCACTAAGCATAATCCCTTCTAGTTCCATCCATGTTGCTGCAAATTGCATAAGCTTACATTTTTGTTTGCTGAATAGTATGCCATTGTGTATATATACCACATCTTCCTTATCCAGTCACCTATTTCTGGGCATTTGGGTTGTTTCCAAATCTTACCTATTACGAATAGTGCTGCAATAAACATAGGGGTGCAGGTATCCTTTTGCATTAATGTTTTTGTGTTCTTTGGGTAGATTCTTAGGAGTGGAATTGCCAGGTCATATGGTAGCTCCATTTTTAGTAGTTTGAGGAACCTCCACACAGCTTTCCATAGTGGTTGAACCAGTTTGCATTCCCACCAGCAGTGTAGGAGATTTCCTTTTTCTCTACATCCTCCCCAACAATTGTTGATTCTTGTTTTTTTAATATGTGCCATTCTCACTGGTGTAAGGTGGTATCTCATTGTGATTTTGATTTGCATTTCCCTGATAATAAGTGATGTTGAACATTTTTTCATATACCTGTTGGCCATTGGCATTTTCTCTTTGGAGAAGTGTCTTTTTAGCTCTTCTGCCCATTTTTTTTGACTTGATTTTTAAAATTTTTTGTTGAGCCTTGTGATTTCTTTGTAGATCTTTGTGATCGGTCCCTTATCAGTTGTATGGAATTCAAAAGTGTCCCCAGTCGGTGAGGTGTCGCTTTGTTTTGGCTAATGTCTCTTTTACTGTACAGAGCTTTCCAGTTTGATGTAATCCCAGTTGTTAATCTTTTCCTTCACTTTCTTTGCTTTGGGGGATGAGTCTTTAAAGATGTTACAGAGATGTATGTCATGCAGTGTTTTGCCTATATTTTCATCTATATATTTTATGGTCAGGTCTTATTTCAATTCTTTTATCCACTTTGAGTTGATTTTTGTGCGTGGTGTGAGGCAGTAGCCTAGTGTCATTCTTTTGCATGTAGTGGTCCAGTTTTCCCAGTGCCATTTATTGAACAAACTGTCCTTGTTCCATTGCATATTCTTTGCTCCTTTGTCAAAGAACAGTTGTCTGTATATATGTGGCTTATTTCTGGTTTTCTGTTCAATTCCATTGGTCTGTGTTTCTGTTTTTGTTCCAGTATCATACTGTTTTAATTATTATGGCTTTGTAGTATAGTTTGAAGTCTGAGAGTGTGATAGCTCCATTCTCCGTTTTAGTCAGCAGAGCTTTGGCTATTCGAGGTTTTTTTTTTTTTGTGGTTCCATTTGCATTTCACCAATATTTGTTCTATTTCTTTGAAGAAATTTTTATCAGGATTATGTTGAATCTGTAAATTGCTTTTGGTAAGACAGTCCTTTTAATAATGTTTATTTTTCCAATCTGTGAGCAGGGGATGTCTTTCCATTTCTTTGTGTCTTATTCTAATTCTTTTAACAATGTTAATAATTTTCTTTGTATAGGTCCTTCACCTCCTTGGTTAAGTTTATTCTCAGGTATTTGATTGTTTTTTGCTTCAGTTGTAAATGGATGGTTTTCTTAATTTTTTCTTTTTCAGATTGATTGCATATAGGTAGGCTACTGATTTTTGTGCGGTGATTTTGTATCCTGTTACTTCTCTAATCTGGTTGATTATTTTAATTAGTTTTTCTGTGGACTTTTTAGGATTCTTTGTGTATACTATCATATCATCTGCAAATAGTGATGGTTTTACTTCTTTTCCTATTTGAATTCCTTGTACACCTTTTTCTTGTCTTATTGCTCTGACTAGGACTTGAGTATTATATTGAAAAGGAGTGGAGAGAGTGAACATCATTGTCTTATTCTGATGTTAAAAGCTTTCAGTTTTCACCATTGAGAGTAATATTGGCTGTGGATTTGTGGCTTTTATATATGGCTTTTATCATGTTAAGGTATGTTCCTTCTATTCCGAGAATTTTGAGGGCCTTCATCATAAATGGAATTTGAACTTTGTCAAATGCTTTCTCGGCATCTACTGATATGATCATATGTTTATTTTTCTTTTTGTTGATGTATTGGATTACATTAATTGATTTTCTAATGTTAAACTATCCTTGTACCACTGGAACAAATCCCACTTTGTCATGCTGAATTGTCTTTTTGATGCATTGTTGGATTCTGTTAACTAAGATTTTATTGAGGATTTTGCATCAGTGTTCATTAGGAAGATTGGCCTGTATTTTCCTTTTTGTGCGTTGTCTTTGTTTTTCTTAAGATTTATTTATTTATGCATACAAGAGGTGGGGTGTAGGCCAGAGGCGTGGGGGGGTGGGGTGAGCGGATTCACCAGAGACAGAGTGGGGAGCAGAACAGGCAGTTTGACAGAACTACACTACAGCAAGACACATAATAGTAAAGCTAGTTAATATTCCTAGATAACCATTAATCTGAGGTCAGCCAACACAGATTTATTTTTCTCAGAACTAATTTCATAAATTTGGGATCGTATGGTATATAATGTTTGATTTCTTTTACTCCTAATGATGACCATGAAATTAATCCATGTTTTTGAATGTATCATCAGTTCATCCTTCTTCATTAGTATCTTTACTGTAATCTGAATCTTTTGATAAGAGTTTATTTATAAACCGAAGTTTTTTCAATATATCAGATATTAATTGAAACTGGAAATGTTGGCTTCAAAATATTAATTATGCCCCGTTTAGCTGATAATATCAATGTTCCCATTGTAATAAAATTCAGAGTCTCTAAAAGAGATGTCTGTTTTATGACTTTACCAGAAGTGGCTAATCAAAAGGAATACCCCATTTTATGGCTGTCTTAATTGTGTTATAAGAGTATTATTAAATGTAATCTGATGAGCAGGCTTTTATTAAAATTCTGACATCACATTCCCTGTTTTTCAATTAGATTCCTGATATACTGAAATAATGTCACGATTTATGAACTCTTATCACTCTTTTCTGCAAATCTCATAGCCAACAAATCAGAACATATTGTTCTATCTGAGTTTTTATGAAGCATACTCTAAGAGGACAACTTTGGTAGCCTTAAAGTTTAAAACAGAAAGCACTAAGCTCAGAATGCTCAATAATTAATTATATTTTCTGGGTCTCTGTATTAGAAATCAACAACAATGACTAGTATATTTGGGGAAAACTTAATGGAGAATGCAACATTTTCAAAAGAATAGTGATTTTCCAGACTGGAGAGGAGAGAAAAGAGATTTTGGGCAAATAAATTTGTAGTGCTTCATGCAAAGGTTTAGGAATAGATGGAATTTGAATTTTATCAGCTATGAACAAATTAAGTTGGTATCATGTCTCATCCACAGCAAGGTTTTTATTAATATGTGTGATCTTAAAGGCTTATATTTTATTTATCTCCTATAACCTAATACACTTCTGGTACATAGGAACAAATTAATCTTGAATAATTGCTGGTTGAATTGCATTACTTTTGAATTCTGTCTATACTTGTAAGGAGCAAGTAATATATTTAGCATTCTTAAAGGAAGAGTCACCTTCCCATGTGTACAGCTCAACAACAATACTTAGGGATGGCACTGACATTATTGGCTAAAAGGTATCGATGTTACTTTGTTAGAGTGCTGTGTTCAAAATATGTGTGGCCCTCTTAAGTTCTCAACTCAGCTTTACTCTGCAGTTTTTGCTTCCTGATTCCCATGGAACTGTTTATGAATCCTCATCATTTTTTTCTGACTCCTGGTAAAGGAGGTTGGGGTGTCTACAGGTCACTGTTTGAGTTCTCACCCATGTACTCACAATTCCAATACACCACTTAGGCGAAGAGTGCAACAACAATGAGGTTTATTAACAAAGAGGAGATTAGGGAAAAGGAAAGAATTTCTAGGTCACAAAGGGCCAGTTGTCCTATCCTAGATAGTGTCTGTACTGTCCAATAGTCCAAAACAAAGGCTGCTCATGAAAGATGGAACTGTCCCTTGGATGAGAGTCTGGAGCTGGTGGCATGGCAGTAAGCAGTGGACCAGAATCCAAATCACAGTGGCAGCTGGAGGTGATCACAGGTGGAGCTGCTGAGGTGACACCATAGTCGCCCACAGCAACAGTCTGAAGGTCGTCAGGCTGGACAGCATTGGACAGTTGGCCATACAGTGTCAGGAGATTAGAAGCAGTGGGCAGCTCTTAGAGGTAGCCAGACAGGTGTTTGATATGGAAGCTATATTCTTTCCCTTCTCTTCTCTCTATTGCACACTAATTGTATTAAAGTTCCTTTCCATTGAAGTTCTTATGCACTAGAGTATGTTTTGTCTTCATGTGGTAAATGGCAAAACCCATTTAGAATGGGCAGGTTTTGGGGTCCCAGGGTGCCCCTCACCATGCCCTGTAATAGTAGTGATCTGATTAGCAGCCAAGACAGAGGACTTTCCCATTCTACGGAAAGGTGCTGTCCCCCTTCATGTGATTGCTACAGCAATTCAAGCAGTGACTCACCAAGAGGTGGTGGCAGGAAGCCAATTTGATAGATAGGGAGGCAGAAGCAGATATTAAAAACAAACAAAACTTTGCATTAAAATCCCTGTTCAGGGCCTCCCCAGTGGCGCAGCGGTTAAGCGCTGCGCTGTGGAGCTGTCGGCAGCGGCGACGCGAGTTCGACGCTCGGCTGGGGAGAATCCCACATGGTGCGGCAGACCTCTCCTGCCTGGCCCGCTGCTCCCCTCAGCAGTGTGTTTCTGATCTGCCTGTTCTGCCCCCCGCTCTGTCTCTGGTGAACCCTCTCGCCGCCCCACGCCTCTGGCCTTTACCCCAGCTTGTATGTATAAATTAAAAAATAAATAAATAAAAAAAAAAATAAAATCCCTGTTCAAAGAAACAAATTAGAACCTATTCTGTTATAACTATCTAAGGACTACTAAAAGGAAAAGTTGTGTTACCTTTTGTTTTAAATTTTCTGTTAAGTTCCTCTCATAATTTTTATGTTCTTGTGAGGAAAAAAGTAAAACATGATTAATCTTATTTGATTCATGACATTGCTTCAACAAGCAAATGCTTAGTGTTAGGACTTGACATGGCTACTAGCGTTGTAATTTTCTAAATAAAGGTGTCCCTAAAGGGCACTTTCTGATTTTTCCAAGTAAATAAAGCAAGCATTTCTAAGATCTTCCACAAACATCTAGTCATCTACAATGTAAACATGAATCTTTCTTTTTATACAAACAAGCTAGCTGCTAGAGGGTGGTTGGGAGTATGCTACTCTCTTAGGATTTCAGACTGTCTTCAAACTGAAATCTCAGTGTTCTCAGTATGAAAACCTGAGATCAAATGGTTACTTAAGGAAGGTGCTATAAGCCCAGTAATTCCCCCCGAAAAGAAACTATGGGTAATGCTGTATATGCCTTATTTGCCTTTCTGACATTTCTTTGGGAATCTATAGGAACCTCTCCTCCTTCCCTCCCCCACTAAGACCATTTAAGTGTGTTTTAAGCAACTACAGAATACTAAATAAAAATTTTGGCTAAAACAAACCACATAGCTGCAAAAAGAAAAAGAAAAAGAAAGTTTCTTCTATACCCTTATGAAAGAAAATCAGTTCTCCCCTAGAATCTCCATAAGGAAAGCATCACTGTAGATATATTTTAGATTTCAACATTCAAAATTGTATAGTTAATTTGTGTTTTTAAGTCACTAATTTGTGGCGATTTGTTACAACAGCAATAGGAAAAAAATACAGATTTTAGGAATACATAAATAACTATGTATTTGATTTCTTAAGATTTTGCCTTTTGAATTGCCACCTGAATTGTATTTAGAACACACTGATCAGGTTACTTAAACTCAGCACTTTTTTAAATGCTTGGGAGGACTTAAAATTTCTTATTTAGTGGGTTTGTGATTGGGCCTGAAATTCATCTTCTACAAATTTTCACATGATACTGACAAAGATTCTCCTCGGATAATATCGAGTAGCAAGATACTGTAATTGTAATCTCCAGAGAAAGGGGAGGTTTCAGGATCCCTGCCCCACCCTAAGGGAGGATGGAGCTGGGCAAGGAGAGGCTAGAAAAGACTGGGAGGTAACCGGAAGGAAAAAGTGGGAGATGGCGAAAACCTGGAGGAGACGCGTGGAGCCACACTTGCTTCTCGGCCTTGGACTTGTTCCAGCGATTTGAGGGACATGGAAGGAGACACCTGGAAGAGACAAAGATGTGGGTAAGACACCCCTCAGGAGGCTGACAGTGGCAGTCTTTATCTTGACTTGGGTTTTCATTTTGCCCTTCTCCTTCCAGCCTTGCCTGGCCCCTTCTGCCCCTTCCTTGTGAGTCCCCATAAGAAGGTGACTTAGACTTGTGGAAAGCTTTCAGGCCTCAGTGCTCTGGGATGGGCCAATCCTGTTTGGCTGGGCATTTACAATCCACGAGAAGATGGGTTACTGGGTGTTTAATTTGAAACTATCTTAACTATATTCTTTCTCTCCTCTGTATTGCATACTAATTTTATTAAAGTTATTTTCTTTGAAGGCCTTGCACACAAAAAAGAGTATGTATGTCATTATGTGGAGGATGGCAGAACCCATTTAGAGCATGGGAATGTTTGGGGACCCCCGGGTGCCCATAACACTGCCGTTAACATATTTGGTGCCCAATGTAAAAAGGATATAGGCCTTTCTATAGTTAGTCAGCCCTATGTGGAAAGTTCGCTTCTATAAGAGTAAATGTGGGTTTTGTTTCTTTTACTGTGTTTCAAATATGTGTGTATTTGCTTCTGACCATTAGATTTGAAAAACTAACTTTGACCTTGTGGAACCTTTGTGTGTATATGTGCAATTTATCTCTAGTCATTAATTCAGAGGTTTGATTTTGTGGAAATTATTCTGTGTGATAGCAAGCTGTTTTACTCAAAAGTACCTGCCTAGTGTTGAAACCACATGTGTAGGTCAAAGGTGGAATCTTCTCCAAAATGGTGTCTGAGGCCTCATGGTAGGCTTCTCTGGAACTAAGTAGTTTTACTTTGTCAAAAGATGGTGGTAAAGTGAAACCACATGGCCAGATCAAATATGGCAGCTGCTTCTTCTAAGGTTTATTTTGCAAGATGGCATTTGAGGCCACTTGGTGGGCTACTCTGGGACTCAGAAGTTTTTGTTCTTGAGGTCTCCTGCTCAGTTAGTGCTATCCTTTGTTATATTAAATTCAGCTTTGTGATTTGGACTTAGGTCTGTGAACTCTGCTGGCTTACAGCCCTAATTAACAATTCTAAAGGTAATGATCTCTGCTTGAGGGAATTTTGAAGCCAACAGTTCAGTGATGGTTTGAATTAGCAAATTTGTTGCTCCTCTGCAGAAGCAGGAAGACGCCATTTTGGAAATGTGGTCAATTGTTTGGAAGAGGAGCGCCACGTCACAGGAAGATGCCACCTTTGTTACTTTTCTGGGACTTAAAGCACTGGACATTGCTTTAAGTAAGATGAACGAAATATGTTGACTTCAGTAATTCTTTGTTTTTCCCTGTTTGTCAAATAAATCCCATTGCTATTGTTCCCTAAGCCTGAGTAGTGTTGCAATTGTGCACACAGGTGCAGAACCAAGATAGTGACTGGTAAGCAATTGGGGCACTGCCTTTGGCCAAATTTTGAAGCCCCATTTGCCCAGTATAAATGGGTCAAGAACCTATGGTGGCTCAAGGACTAAATTAACAGTGCACACCGGCTTCACTGGCACCAATAATCTTGTCTTTCACCCATAGGTTGATGCCCTGCTTGGGCTTAGTTGTATTGTGTTATATATTGTGTACTTTTGTGGGTCATGGCTGCTGTGTTCATATTCGCCAAGAGAAACCTGTGTAAAATTGTATGGTGAAAAACCCTGAGGGGGTGGACTGTAGGGTAAATGAGTGTTCA